>BMAO01028959.1:0-35099 GCA_019973975.1 Trichonephila clavata | reverse complement strand
TGTTTCTCACACACTATATCACTGATGAGGAGAGGAAATATTTTAAAATCTTCTTCAAATGAATAAATGTTTATTCCTATATCGTTCATTCTCGAAAAATTTTTCACCTCGTTAGGAGGTGTTGGAAAGGCTTTTCCATTACAAAGTTCAATCTTATTCTTTGTTTTTGTGGGCATACTTTTCCGATTTTAATCATACCTGAATGGAGAATAACGGTTCGTGCGGACTTCGAGTCTTAAGATTTCGTCCAGTGTCCAGCCCGAGCCTTTATCCTCGAAATCCTCACTTTCTTTCACTATTTTCTCAGACATGTTGTCAGAAAGGCTGGCGAGATTAGTTCCTTGAAATACTGCATTATTCGGCGTTTTAAATTCAACGTTTTTTATCATTTTTCCGGCATCTGTCGCTTTCGAGTAAATGCAATGAATCCATTTACTCACTTTCAATGATTTGTAAGTTTTGAGTTCATTGTGAAAAATTAAGAGTGTCTCTTCTTTTCTCAAGAGTAGAAACTCTTTTATCCCCAGTGAACTATCGTTATTATGGAGATCAAATGTTTTATAAGCTTTTTGAAAAGCACTCTCGCTCTCTTTTGGTGGTAAGGAGATATTTTCAAGAACAGCAGCAGAATGTTCTGGGACAGCTGTAGAATTTTCAGGAACTGCATCAGAATATTCTGGGGAAGTCGTAGAATTTTCAGGAACGGCCGTGGTATTTTCAGGAACGGCAGCAGTATGTTCTGGAGCAGCAGAAGAATTTTCAGCAGACGTGGACAGCTGGGACTTTTTCTTTCTACTTGAAACAGTCCCATCCGCTCTGTTTCTCTTTCCCGCTTCTTTCTCCAGCTTTCTTTCGCAGCTTTTATTTTTCAAATGTTTCAATAAGTTGTCTTTACGGGTAAAGGATGTATCACAAACTCACATACAATTTTCTCTATTGAATGCACAGAGTCAATGTGTCGTTTTAAATTACTTTGCCGAACAAATTTTTTACTGTAGTCTGGACATTGATGGGGGGGAAAAATTTCATGAACTTGAAACGTATGCCGTTTTAATTTATAGTTTGTCATGAAATATTTTCCGCAAATATTGCAAGTAGACAAAATGAAGCCGTAGAAATTATAGAACGTTTTTACTCACTACTAAATCTTCAAACAAATTTTGTGTTCTGCTACTCTGTGACGATCAGGCACTGTACATATATTCGACGGAGCGAATGGGCTATTTGAAACATATTATCAACCCAGTCTGGTCTCCTTTTAAACTCAGGGGGGTGGATAGTGCACGCCCCTCATCACTTCTCATTGGTTGGCGCAGTGGAAATCTGCAAACGTCACGCTCCGACCCCTTACCACCCGCCGTTTTCCGAGGCGTCAGTCTACAAAGTCAGACAGGGTATGTGAATAGATCAGCAGTGGGGTTTCGTCCTGCCCATTCAAACCACAGACCCACTGACGTCGAATTTTTAGAATTGTTCCACCTAGGTATAAAGAAAAAGCAAAAGATATTTTCCAGTTTTTAAAGCTTCAAGAATCTTTCAGTTGGAATTCTGATGGTGAAATTATTTACAAAAATACTGTTATTCCAGGAAGTAATATTGTATTCCTCGTAAATGATTTTCTACGAAACCGAAAATCGGCACTTGAAGGAAGATATGTATTTTTAAGTGCTTTGAATGATGTAAATTTACCGAAACATCTAGATGTAAATAAAAAATTGTATAAGAATAACAAAATTATCAAAAAACCAATAATGTATGCTCGCAGAAATGCATGGTTGAAACTTTGAAATAAATGATAATCATTTGATTTAAAAAAAAATGTCTCTTTATGATTTGAACAGTTTTCTTTTGCAGGTGAAAATATACTTATTTAATAAAATTTAAAAGTTTCAAATAGATGATAATTAAATAAAATTATAATAATTTTTTGAGAAAAAAAAATATTAATTCTTTTAGGAAACAAAAATATTTTATCATAGAAAAAATTATTAATTTTTTGAGGGGAAAATTATTATAAAAATTATATTAATTTTTTGAGAAAAAAAATTTATCATAGAAAAAAAATATTAATTTTTTTAGAGAAAAATAAAAGAATATAATAGAAAAAAATAAAAGCCACAAATATTTAGTTCATTTCATTTTTTTATTTTTATTTTCTAAACACAAATCTTACACCATATCGCTTCTTTACAAATTGATACATAATAAAATCATTTATATACAATTGATTTAAAATATAATGCATAGAATAGCCTTGGCTGCGTTTGAAAAAAAAGTAAATACAGTATTGTCCACAAACATTGGATGTTGGTGATTGAAACACTTTGGAATTCCATAATACATCTAAATAGGTAGTAGTACTAATGTTATAGAATGCAGGAGGTTGTCCAAATGAGTCATAAAATTCTAATTCTCTTTTATCATTCACAAATAATGCTAACCAGTGGGTTCCAGGCTGCGATGAGTCGTCAGAATTTACAATAGCACACATGTTTTCTTCCAGAGGAGGGATTGTATCTCTAGAATAAACACCTTGGAAATAGGGGGACGAGGCCTTCTCTTGAGATAAGACTGTAAACAGTTGCATTCCATCCATTCTTTAATTTCAGAAATCATACAAAATATTTCTCGATTTGTTTATTTCGATTAAATTTTCAAACTCGGCGAAAACGATAACACATACGGTTTGTTCTAAAGATTTTATGAATTTTAGTTCTAATCGCAAATTGCTATGTTTTATCAAACTTAAATGTTCTCCTGAAGAACATAAATCTGGTGAGAGGTTAAATCCAAATAATGTATTTGAATCTTTATATTCTTTTCTAGAAATAAATATACCTCTGTCTTGACCCATTCGATCTGTCCCAACGAATAGAGTTTGATAGGCAAGTATGTATTGATATTTAGAAAAATCGAGTTCTAATGGATTGTGAGGCACCGGTTGTCCATCCACATACACTCCAACAAAATTTAAATTAAAATGTTTAAACTCATAGGGAGATTTTGAAAATGCGCCGTGAAAAGCTTCATTATGAACACATCCTACAAAAACTTTTTTCGGCATTTGGCCTGAAAATATGTTATCTTGAATAAAAGACATGCTTCCTTTAGGAATCGAATACACTTTGCACAGAACTCGGTTAATGGGATATTTTGCACTTGTTTTTTCCAGCGCTTTCGCATGACCAAGAATAACTCCAGGATTCTAGCGAACTTTTCGTATGAATAAAGAAACATGATCCAAAACAACTTTAAATCCTACAGATCCTTGCAAACAAAATTCGGGTTTGCTTAATATTAATTTTATTTTTAAATCCACTAAATTGAGTAAAAGACGATCTTGATGAAATAAATCTGAATGTATGCAACCAATCATGTCTACAGTTGCACTTTCTTTAAAAAATTCAGTTCTTTTCTTGAGACCATCATCAGAATCCTTGTAAAATAGTTCAGCCGTTAATTGGGAAGTTTTGCTGTCGTATCCATGGTTTAAGAGAGTTTCAATATAAGATCGGTAGGGATATGTATTACTGGAATTGGAAACCACGCGATCATTTAAGGATACATCTACTTGAGAAAATAATGAATGTAGAAATAAATTCACACAGGTCCTATAGTATCATCTTTAGTAATAGGCGTATTGTCCACATTTACTATTTTCGCTTTTACATATAATTGTGTTTGACTGAGATCTATGTAATCTTCTGCACTTCCAGAAATGTGAAATTCTACAGGTGCGTTATCGAAAACGTTAGAAAGAGGGTGAAATTGTTTCCACTGCCCATCTTGAATAACTGTTTGAGTACCGGGTAAGTTGAAAAGTTCCAATTCAGATTTAACACATTCAGGAGAATCTTTAAGAATAAATGCCATTTTTACGAATCGAAAATATCGCGTACACTCACTTTACGTGCTTTGGATGAAATGAATTTTTTCTGTTTCTTACGCTTTCTTTTATACTGTCCTTTCCCCACCATAGATTGAACTCTATCAATAGCTTTCTGAGCTAATATCTTCCCACTTTCTCTGCTTCTTGTTTTTACGGCTTCTTTAAATTTTTCTCCTGACAATACATCAGAGGCAACACGACTCCCTGTCCTTAATACTTCTTTTCCAATAGTTTTACCTCCTTTTACTAAAAAAGGTAAGGTCGCTCTAAGCAATCGGCGAAATATTCCTCCGATTCCATAACCCTTTTGAAAACTAACGCCCTTGTAATGAGTCAGACCCGAGCCTATCTGACCTGCATAATGGTCTTTAAATCTTTTAGTACAGCAAACGTATGGTAAGCTCATCTTGGCGCTTTTATCTTCAAATGAGGGTATGAGAAATGCACTACTTTATTTATAGTATTTGTCTCATGCGAAAATGAAGCACTATGATCACTTTACCTCTTTCAAAGGGAACAAAATCACCTGAATTGAGTCTCAGTTCAGCTTGAATCGTCTGAAACGAGTGTCTCACTAAAGGTAAGTATTGAGGTCTATCATAATATTGACTAATCGTTTCCCCGTCTTCACCTTTAGTTCGAACGATTCGTAATAAAGGAGCTTGTGTACCTCCCACAATTTAAGGTGAAATTAGATCCGAGTAAACGTAAAAAACCGAAAAATTAGACCATGCATCAGCAACGAATTCGCTTTTCATATTACCCGTTATGATTGCATTGCGTTTGAACCCTAACAATTCTCCTAAATTCTCTAAATGAAGACTGCTACCTTGAATCGCATTCATTTTCACCCGTTTCGATGCTTTATTGTAAGTTATTGTGAACCGACTAGGATTTTTTGGTAAAGCAGCTGTATGGCTGATATAATATCAAACATTGTTTCATAACACCCCACATCAATTGTTTGCTTAACGGTTGAAGAGATATTACCGTCACCCACTTTGTATCGAAAATAATTGTTAGTTTCATTTACGTTAAGCCAAGAATGAGGATAGATGATTTCAGACAATCGAACTTCCCATTCACCATTTAAATAAACGGGGGAGGGTAACTGAGTTTTGAAATGAGATATTTTGTTTTCTGGAAAGAAATGCATAGAGCTATCAGAAGGTAATGTTACGTAGAAAGACATTTTGAAAATGAGTCCGTAAGAAAAAAATTTAATTATTTATACTTTTTGAATATCAGTCACCCAATCATTAAACTTTTCAGGATAACCTAAAAATTTAACAAAATATTCAGTGATTCCTCGTCTTTTTCTTTGTTTGATGACGTTCTCTACAGGATGGAAACCAGAGTCTACAACTTTTTGTAATTCTGCTTCGTAATAAGTACCTTTAATCTCTTCACCTTGTAAATCTCTTAATCTATAAACGATCGGAATTCTTTGCACGATTTCATAAACTGTGAAAAGTTCTCGACTCCAGTTTTGTTCATATCCTTTTTCAAAGAGAAGTTTTTGCTTATTAATGCGCACAACATCGCCAATTTTAAATTTAGGGGCTTTAGGTTTCTCATTTCTTAGATCACCATATAAATTATTTAATACTTGCCTCCTGTTATGCCTACTTACAGAAGCAGGCTCCATTTTAATTGAACGGTGATACGAGTGATTATAACAGTGCATTAATTTATCAATGACGTCAATGTAATTTTTAGTATTAAATTCAGTGAAATATTTCCACATTTTTGTTTTTAACGTCCGATTAAACCTTTCAACTACGCTAGCTTTAGTTTCGTTATTTGTAGAAAAAAATTTTACACTCATATTTTTCAAATAATTTTGAACTACTTTATTTAAAAACTCCTTACCGGCATCTGTTTGCAACACTTTATAGGCTTCCTTTCTTTAAAAATAATTTCTAGCGCAGACTTTACACTTTTTCCAAATTTATCTTTCAGAGGAATTGCCCATGCAAATTTTGAAAATAAATCAATGCAAGTTAACAAATACTTATAACTCTTATTAAATTCTGCTAAAGATTGCATATCGACTAAATCCGCTTGAAACTGACGATCAATATCACTTACAAATACTCGATTCCGCTGAAACTTATGCCGAACAGGTTTATGAAGAGTGTAAGCATCTTTCTGTGATAACCAATGCTTTACATCTTTTTTACTATATTTCCCTTTTAAAGAGCGATGTAATGCCTCCACACCCCCGAAGCTACTTGGAACTTCGGGATTTTCGTAAAACGCTGCTAAATCTTGATACATTGTTACCGACGAACAGAACTTGATTGAATGACTATTACAATGAATAGTTATGCAATTTATACTTTTTGGGAAAGCCAAAGGGATTATGTTTAAAAGCATGAGCATAAATTTTCCTTACTTTTATACAAAATACTCTTATTTGTTTTTTAAATGCGAAACTTATTTCAACACAAATATTAAACTAACAAACAACAAAAATGATATTAACTCAAATCAAGCATAAAAAAAAAACATTTTATTCAGATTTATAGGAACAAAATACTGTGTAAAACTTATAAAGTCAGTATGCAATATTTTTTAAACAAAATCCTCATAATATTCAAAACAATCAGATGGACATAACATGCCTCTTACTTTTCTTAAAATAATATCTAAGCGAAGATTTTCCAAAAAATTTTCAGTTACATAATTTACAGGTTTTAACAGTAAAAAGTGTACATTTTCAAAAAGATTATTATAAAAATAATCAGCTATCTCATTAGCTTCCAGTGACAAAACATGTGAATTAAATGTTTCTTCTCGGTTCCCCCATAACTCCTCAGCGAGTTTCTGAGGTTGATTCAGTCCTTTTTTCGTTCAGGAGGCTACAAATAGATTTTTTCAAAATTTGCGTCAAGTATCGTTGGCCCAGACTAACGTCCAAAGAAAAAGGTAATGCGTTTTCTATGGGACCTTCACAGAAGGTTTTATATGCAGTTAAAAAGTCCATACACAGAAATACATTGTCTATAATGGCATTTTCAATAGCACCATATTTTTCAATCATTTCAGCCCACTGCTCTCGGGATATGCTGATTTCTTTAAAAGTAGGCTCTTTATCCGGACCGTATTTAATGCGCTTAAAAGTAAAATTAGTGAAGTTCTCAATTGTTATTTGAATGTGTCGTTCAGGAGGGAAAAGTCCACTTGGTAATTCCTCAAGTTATTCCGGTACTTTCTTTTTACGCATGATATATTCGATCCACCGTGGGTCTAATGTTATTCCCTCAGGAGTTGGGTAGTAGGTTTTTCCATACTTCTTGAAACGCCTTATGTGTACTGATACGGAATCATAATAGATGCTTGCAAAGACAAAAACATCATCTCCAATTGGAAATACTCCATCTGGTATGCAATCCTCGGTAAATTTTCCATACTTCTGAAAATAATATATCAAAATTAATGAGGATTAGAAAAGTGTAGAAAACATTATAAACATTACATATCAAATTTATTTAATTTTGTTACTTACTTTTGAAAATTCTCTTCTTGCTTTCTTATTTGCAGAAGATTCCACGACCTTTCCAAGCCTTCGTTGTTCGCTATGTGTTTCAGACATTGTCAATTTTTTTTCCTTGTTGAATACAGTCCGCCGCAGTACTGACAAACGAAATGAATCTTGAACCTAAGATGTGACAAGGGTCTAAAGCATATTGACCGAATTACACTTGAGCGGAGTTCGCTGAGTGGTTGAAAGCAATGTATCCCTCCGCTCTAAGCATTGAGATAATTTCTGACGTAGAATTCAGTCGCCGTCTTGTAGAATCAAGATCAGACAAGCTAAGACAAGTTCAATCGTAAACCGTTCACACGCTGATTACGAGTATTCTACGTCACATTTTTACTGTGTATGTGTAATCATTATACCGAATTAAAATTTACAAATTATTAAAATAATATAAATGAAATATTTTTTTATTTCATTTTAATTAAGAAAATGTCACCATCTGCTTCGCCTGCAAAATTAAATTCATGAGATTATAAACCTAAGTTTTCTTCAGGCCTGCATGCCTTCATAGGACAATGGTTAGCGTAACTGAAAAACTATTGTCCTATGGAGACATTTTGTTCTGGGGCTGTGAGTTTGAATCTGGATTTATTTTTTTTTTTATTTGAGCGTTATTTTTTCAATCATTTTAAAATCTAATAATTAGTGTATAGTTTAACCAATAGGTGGCGCCATGAGCACTTTAAACATTCCTATACATTTTTTTACACATTTAAAAAACAACTCAACTTAGCAGCAGGAGGAAAACGACTCAAAAGCAGGTGAAAACAACTCAACTCCCCCTATCAACTCGAAAACCAAAACCATAGCAAGAGGGAAACAACTCAACTCCACGCAGCCTCCACAGGAGGAAAACAACTCAACTCCACGCCGCCCTCCACGCCTGCGCCTCCACAGGAGGAAAACAACTCAACTCTGCGCCTGCACCTTTATAGCAGAATCGGCTTTTCTTATCTACTTACGGATAACGACAGGCGTACATCTTAGCCCTAAGTCGCGATGAATTTCGTGGACCTCAAGCTGTTTCTGTCAGACAGGTGGCATTACAAACAATAGTGTATTCAAAATTTTATTTTTTTAAAAAAAATCATACTTCAAATGCAAATGTTTAAACATACTAAAAATATGTGCTTTATCTTTTCTTTCTTTTTAACCAGACTGAGCCATAGCATCGCGTGGCTGTATTAAAATAAATATGACGAAACTTGACATCTTTACTAAGAATTTGGAAATGAAAATCATGAAATATTTTCCTCAATCACAAAAACATTTTTAAACACATTAATTTTTGAAAACTCCGTTGACATTCAAGAAAATGCAATTAAAAATATTTAATGATTATGCAGGAAATTTAACAAGCTTTGGAGGTGAGATTCAATCAATTTAAAAATTTTGAAAATACATTTAACTTTATTTTATATCCATACAAAACAGAATTGAAACAATCGATATAACCGAATTTAGATGGTAAGCTATCGATAATTTAGAAGTGGAATTAGCTGAATTTCGAAGCAGCGTAGTGTAGAAAACAAAATTTGAAGACTTGAGTTCTGAAAAAGAAAGAAAGCTGTGTGACAGTAGTGCAGATAATATTGATTCCGGAGTAAAAATTGAAAATATTATATTAAACGTATGGGATTCTTTACCAAATAATTTTATATCAATGAAAATACTAGTTAATGTGTGTTCTTTTAACGAAGTTTGGGTCCATACATTCGTGTGAAAAATTGTTTTCTTCGATGAACTTTGTAAGATCTCCTAATAGAAATAGGCTTGACAGGGAATTGACAGTGAAATATGTAAACTAATGAATACGAAATATGCACCTAATATTAAAACACTATTTGAAAATCAACAGCAACAGATTTCTCATAAAATACTTGTAATCAATTTTGTTATACATAAATCTATATATGTATATATATACACTAAATAATGATATTTCATACAATGTATTGTATGTGATTTTCTTTACTCCTTATTCATTTAAACAATTATTGCCATTTGCACCAAACACTAAAATATTTTAAATCGTCAAACTACGGCCATTTTTACCCGCTAAACCAATTGAATTTTAAAAATATTTAGTTTTAAAACTTCAAACTTAACTCCGGTGAAAATAGGCATTAGTGACCCACGAGCTAGTACTATATATATAAATAAATTATGAACAAAATTAGACCCACGTCTTAAAAAGGTTCGCCATCCCTTATCTAAGACAACACCTACACTTGCCTCTGAAAGTCTGCGTACAAACAATCCTCTTTCATATTCATGTAAAAATCGCTAATTAAATGAAGTCTTTCTGAATCAATACTATTTATTATTGATTCACCTAACGTCGTTAATTCAATTAGTATCACCTGAATATTACATTAAATAATACAAATATTTATAACTTCAGAACGACACAAATTGTGTGCTTCAAAAGTCTGTGTACACTATTAAAATGTTTACAATAATGGATTTTAATTAAAAGTTAATACTTTTAAGCTATTCCGTTTTTTCTCTAACTCTCTCATCATAGTATTTGGCATTGATTTAACTAGCTTAGTTGGCTCATTTGTGAATATTTTGTTCCATTCTTCTAATATGACAGATTTAAGCTTTTCCTTGGATGTTATTATGTTTTCCCTGATTATTCACTCCAGTAAATCCCACAATTGCTGTATGGTGCTTAAATCTGGGGACTAAGATGGCCTACGAGTTTGGTTTGGGACATGTCAAAACAGCCACGGCTTCAAAATGAGAGTCATTTGCTCGGTATCTTTGTGCCGCTGAAAGTAAAAATGGTTAGATAATTACTTTATATTAAACGTTAACAAGGTTTTGTTGTTATGCCCATAGATGGCGCCTGCATCTGTCATTTGTATTTATAGTTTTTCTTTTTATCATGTAAATTCCCGTCTAGATGTAGCCACCTTGTGTGCAAGTTGTTATTTAATCCTGGGATAATAATAATTCTTGTATTCCGTAAATAATAAAAACTTAAACAGTTTATGGGCCCATCACAAGCTTTAACCGAGCTTGAAGTATCAAAGATTATGAGTCTTTTTCCATAGAAAAGGCAGAAAGAACTTTATTTCTTGATAGCAACAAGTCGTGGCAAAGTTTTGCCAATCGGCAGTTTAGCGGGAAGATAGCGTGAGGACTCCGCCAATATGAAGAGATCGAAGAAGAAACAGAAGATGGCCTTTGTTGTTTAGCCTAGAAATATCAAAACAAATTATTTAAGAAACCAACAAATCTTACTTCCTAGTAAGGAAATAATAAGTATGGATTTCAGTCGCCATATTAAGCCTTTGACCGGAGAAAAAAATTGGCCGCTGTGTAAACGGAAGATACGAAACCTACTCGATTACCACGAAGGAGCGATTGAGATCATAGATGCCAAAAAGAAAAGGCCAGAATCCACAGATTTCGATGCACAAGAATCTGTAAGAAAACCGCATAAAGAACGCTGCGATTTGTACAGAAAATCAAATAGTTCTGCAAAATCAATGATCGCAAGTACTGTCACTGATGCTGTGTATCAGAAGATTATGGACAAGGAAAACCTTTGATGCGGGGGAATTGTGGGATGTTTTAGTTGTGAAGGTTACAAATTACGGAAGTTAAGTTAACATCCACACATTACGAATGAGCGACGACTTTTTGCTCTATAAAATTAAACATCTTTTATTTTTAACACTAACAAAAAGATACTGATCAAGTTGTTGATTATTGGAAATTGATTTTTTAATTCACACAGCTTGATCGTAGTTAACTGCTTCGTATTTCCAGTGCGGAGTTATTTTAATAGCTTTGCGAATAAAAAGTCATTTTGATGAAAGCAGGATCGCCACAGTACTCCCCCCTCTACTAGTGCAGGCAGGTACTGGAATTAGAGAGGTAATGAGAATTAAAGCGAATCCGTTGGCCAGATCTGGTCACATAAGGTAGTAGAGTAGAATTAGTAGGTGATACAGGACTCGATGGAGAAGAATCAGGTACGGGCTTTGTCGAAGTCGAAACTGCAACTGGTGGTGGTGAAATTGTTGTTGGCAGATGAATAGTGAGAGTTCTCGAAGAACACAGGTCTTAAGCGATCAACGTTGATCGTGAACTGTTTGTCGTCCTTTTCGATTGTGAACAATTTTTCAGTTCGTTTGAGTACGAGGTAAGTTCCATCATATGGCACCTGTAATGGTTTTTTAACAGCATCGTGGCGCACGAACACATGAGAACAAGTCTCCAGAGCGGGATGTACGAATACTTTCTTGTTCTTATGAGATGTTGTTGTTACTTATGCCACCTTATTAACGTAGTCACATCGAGGACCACGAAATTCATCATGGCAACGAGCTAGAGAAGCGCCTGTCGTTAGCCGAAGCTTTGAGCCCATGAAAGTGACAGTACGATTTGGCTCACGATAGATGGCGACACCATTAAGACCCACTGATTTAACGAGCACGTACTCCGTGTGCACTCGGCGGATATTTGGTGGCACTGAGCATCGAACCCAGGTCTTCCGGTCTGGCGTCCGATGCTCTAACCATTAGGCTACCCACGGCCCCTGTCATGAGATGTAGTTGCAACAGGTTTAAGTTGGTTCATAATGGTTCGTAAATTTTTTGAGAACTCATGAGGCTTAACGTTAAGTGAAGGGGTTTCAAAAAATTCTGCCAGTAGTCTCAGGGTTGAGCCATAAATTAGTTCGGCTGATGTGCTATGTAGATCTTCTTTTAATGCAGCTCGGAGTCTGAGCAAAACCAATGGAATTGATTCGGTCCATTTCGTGGATGCATGACATCTGAGGCTTTGTTTCAGAGATCGATGAAATCGTTCGACTATTCCATTGCTTTAGGGTGGTATGGAGTCATTTTGATCTATTAGACATCAAAGAATTTGCTAAGCAAAGAAAACAAGTTGCTTTCGAATTTTCGTCTTTGATCAGTTGTGATGATTGAAATTAACTGAAGCGTGAGATCCATTGAGTAATGAATGCACGCGTAACAGTTGCAGCAGAAATGTTGGAAATGAGAATTGCCTCAGGCCATCATGTGAAACGATCTATACAGGTGAGTAGGTACTCGCAATTGTTTTAAGACGGCAGAGGTCCTACGAGATCTAGATGAACATGATCGAATCTTGCTGAAGGTAGTTGGAAAGATTTGAGAGAACTATAGATTTGTCTAGCTACTTTAGATTTTTTGCAGTCTAGACATGAACGGGTAAAATTGGAAATGTCCTTTTACATGGATGGCCAAAAGAATCTCTCTAAAATCAAACGTTTAGTGGAACGCACACCTGGATGTGAAATATTATGTAAGGCTAGAAAAATTTTCTTTCGGAAAATTTCTGGAATGTAAGGTCTGATTTAGTTTTGCTTGACATCGCAGTAAAGTTTCGATGAATCGGGGTCGGTTGAGAGAGGTTTTAAAAAAAAGTGACAGTTCATTCTTTCCCGAAATTGTCTGAAGTTCTTCACCAGACGCTTGTGCCTCCGCCATGGCAGAAAAGTCTAGTTTTGGTAAGTGCACTTCATTAATGCGAGATAAGGTGTCACACAGCTACAACGTTTTTTGAGCCCGAAACGTGCCTGATATCGGTGCTGAAATGTGCAATGAAATCAATGTCTCTCAGTTGTCTGGGAGAAGAAGAGTCAGATTTTTTGGTAAAAGCAAAAGTAAGAGGTCGATGATCTGCAAATATTATAAAATTTTGTCTTTTCAATAAGTGTCGAAAATGTTTGATGGTTGCATATATCGCCAAAAGTTTCCTATCGTACGTACTGTATTTACGTTCTGAGGGTGTAAGTTTTCGGGAATAAAACGCTAGAGGTTGCTGACCATTAGATGTAACTCTATGGAGGACTGATCCTAAGGCTGAATTCGAAGCATCAACCATGATAGACAACTGCTGATTAGGTGTGTGAAAATTCAAAGTAGCTGCATTCGCAATGTCAGCTTTGCATTTTTCGAAAGCTTCTGTAGTGAGGTCGGTCCAAGGAACAGGTCGTTTATCATTGTTTTTTGAGTTTTTTAAAAAGGCATGTAGGCTAGCTTGAGTCTGGGTGGCATTACGTAAAAAAACGGTGGTAAAAATTAAGCATTGCTGAGAAATGCTTTAGCTAAAAATATTTTAAGGTTTGGGAAAGTCAGAAATGGCTTGAACTTTTTCGGGTAAAGGTTTTACGCCTTCAGATATAATTAGACAACCCAGAAACTTTACCGATTGCTTCCTAAGGACACATTTTGAAGGATTTAGTTTTAATCCGTGTTGAGACAATCTTTAAAATACCTGTTTCAAATGTTGTTTGTGCTGTTTTACGTTATTTGATGCCATCAGTATGTCGTCAAAATAAGCAATGCAGAAATCTGAATTTGACAAACCTTGATGTATGTAACGTTAAAAGGTTTGTCCGACGTTTTTTAAGCCGAAGGGCATATGTACATATTCAAAATGTCCAAATGGGGTTGTGATTGCTGTATTTAGAATGCCCTGGAGATTAACAGGAATTTGATGATAAGCTCTAATCAAATCTAGGGTGGAGAAAATGGTTTTATTGAAAAAAATTTGAATGCAGTCTTGGATATGAGGTACTGATTATCTTTCAGGAACGGTATTTGAATTCCAACAATGGTAATCGCCACACGGTCTCCATTCTCCATTAGACTTTTTCACCATGTGTAGAGGACTTGCCCATGGGCTGTTAGAAGGACGGATAATACCTTGAGACATTAAAAATTTAAATCCCTGACGTGCTATTTTTAGCAACTCGAGAGATAAGCGACGAGGTCTCGAAAATACTGGTTTACCAGTTGTTTCAATAAAGTGATGTATTTTAGTTGGTACTTCGTTTTTTTGTTGGTTGAGATGGATTGGTAAGGTCTTGGAATTGCGACAAAATGTTATAGAATTCTGAATGACCAAGCAAAATGGATATACCAGAAGTTAATGTATCTGTGTTTGTACATTTGACTTGAGTGGTTAATTTAGTTATGCCATCAATCAAACAACCACTTTTAACATCAACCAAAAGATTATAGTTGTTTAAAAAATCAGTACCTATAATTGGTTGGTTCAGATTTGCAATTATGAAGGACCAAGTAAAATTTCACCTTAAATTTAAGTCTATCTTGAGGCGTTTTTTACCAAAAGTAGCTATTTTTGTACAATTGGCAGCTAAGAGGAGTAATTCATTTGAGGAATTGTGAAGGATCTATACGGTCTTTGACTAACCTCCTCTATTTTCCTTAAGACAATTTATTTATTTCAACCAATCTTCACCGAGAGCCAGGCGTGATTTATGTAAATAAAATATATTATATAAGTTCGGTTTTCGCGAGTTAAAAGAGAAGGTGAAGTGCTAGGAAGAGAGAAGTCAAGTGAATTGAAGATTGAGTCGTCGACGCGAAGTTGTTGACAATTGTAGATATGCGTGTGGAGGTACGCGAAGAGAAACGGGTTGAAAGTAGTGAAAATCGCTATTACTGAGCGTGGATTCTTCCAGCCATTAAAAGGGTCTGAAGACATCAAGAAGGACCCACCGCGATAAAATATAAGGTTAGTGATTTAAATTAAGATATTGAGATTATTCGCACGAGACGTAGCTAAAATTGTGCGCGTTTAAGCTTTCCTAGATTCAGTTGATATTCTGTGTAGTTCACTAGTAGTAATTCCCCGTTTCGTACTCCACTCTTACTTGTTTTTCTTAATTTGAATTGTGTGTGTCTAAACGTATGTGCTGATAAGAATCAATAAATCTATTTGATTTGTAATTATGTCTTTTTATCATTTAAGTCCGCCTACACATCCAGCAGTAGACAGGGAGGTATTAGTGTAAGGGGTGGCTTTCAGTCACGACAGAATCAGCTTTAGGAGCATAATGTTTTGGTAAAACTGATACGTCCGTGCTTGTATCCACTAAAATTTTCAATTTACTAACTTTATCGGCAACATAATACTATTAATTTGGTGATCGTGCCCAAGGCCACTGGACTATCGCCGACTTATCTTTTCGGATTCTTGAAAGAGCAAGGCAAATTACATTTTTTTTGCTTTTGGGCCAAAATTCGTAAGATAAAAGCAAATACCATCACAGCAGGTTCTTTATATTTTTGAAAGCGGTCACGAGGGTAGATATAAGTTCAAGTCAAGAAAAGAAGATAGATGCAATTACAATAAACAAAAAGGACATTAGGTAAAAGACTAAAGAATGTGGATTTCAGATGGAAGACCATCAAAGAATAAATTAATTGATACACAGTCAAATACAGTATCAGCTAATATAGCATTGATATCTATATATTAAGTCTGTACATCAGAGACTAGCCCTACATCACATTGGATTGATAATGGAGCTACTAGACATGCAAAAACTGCTACACATATTTTGTTGACTTCATGAAATTTAATAGTCTTTGTGGCATTAAAGTTGCTGGAAATGAAACATTAGTTGATCTTGGGAAAGGCACAATAAAAGTAAAATCCACTATTAATGGAAAATCCCAGGAAGTTTTTCTAAAAGATGTTAAGAATGTTCCAAAGATTAATAGAAAGTTATTCTCTGTACTTGCCGCTCAAGACAGAAATCAAAACAGTGAATTTGTGTCGACTCCTACAGAGTGCTGGTTAAAAGTGAACGGTGATGTGGTGCTGTAGGGTTCTCGCAGTGTGAATGGTTCCTTATTCAAAGCAAATATTGAACCAATATTGCACAAATAAATGACAAAATCTCATACTGTTGTAGCAGATAGCTCCTTGCTACAGTTGCATCAAGGAGGAAAAAATAGTGGAAGATGGTCAAGGAGAAAGGAGTGGTGAAAGATGGTGCCACCAAATTAAACATCACGTCAGAAACATGCTTGAAAAGGAACTAGGCATCACATCAAGCTAGATAAAGAATTATGGGAGCCCTGTATTTATGGCAAAGCACACGACATCATTTAACACCAAGAAGAAAGCCTCTGAGCCTGGTAAATTTATATCAGCAAATGTTTTGGACCATTTGATGAGTCATTTCAGAAGAAAAGGTATCTGGTCGTATTCAAAGACAGCTTTACAAAGTTTCGCTATGGTTACCTAATAAAAGAGCAGTCAGACGTAAAGAAGGTGTTAGAGCAGATACTTGCACATACAAGGACATTGGGATATTATGTGAAAGAATTCCTCTGTGATAATGGTGGAGAGTTTGATAACAAATATGTTCGGGAAATTTTACATTCAATTGGAATCACTCAAAGGCTAACCGCACCTTACACCCAAGAATAAAATGGCGCCAGTGAACGAGAAATGCGATCCACTATTGAAATGGCAAGAACATTCAAGTACTTAAATCCGGAAGTCAGTTTCCCTGCAGCCATTTGGTCTCTCAATTAGTTAACTCTGCCATATATATACTAAACAGAACTGAAAGTCGTCAATAGAAAATGCAAGTCCATATGAGCTTTGGCTGAAAAAGAAATTCCGGTTATAACTCTTGCGAATAACAGGATCTCCATGCTACGCTCATGTTCCAGCTCAGTAGATAAAGAAAATGCACAAGAAGGACTTCCAAGAGTACCTTGTGGGATATGATGCAGATGAATGATACAGAATCTGGCTAAAGAAAGAACACAGAGTAATTTTATCTAGAGACGTAATATTTCAAGAGAAAGCAGAAAAGTGTGATGACCATACAGAATTGACATTAGAAGACGGAATAAGAGAAGTTACAAATCAGGGAAGGTATGAAGAGCAACTCATAAAAATTGAGGACAATCCTATAGAAAGGACACAAAGCCAAGAAAACTTAGTTATTCTGAGAGTGATATTGAAGAAGATGCGGAACCTACATCAGGTAAACAGCTGAGGAACCGCTCACTTTTACATAAACCAAAACGATTTCAGGATCATATTATGGAAGCAGAGTCATATTTAGATGACTATAATACTGAAAAATACGAAGAAGCCGTTAACTCCAAGGATAGCACGAACTGGAAGAATGCCATGGAGAGTGAAATGAATTCATTAAGTGAAAATCATACTTGTGGGGGAGCTAACAGGCCTACCAGTTGCGGCTAAAGCAATACCCTGTAAGTGGGTTTATTGACTCACAACAAATCCAGATGGCTGCATCAGCAAATATAAAGCCAGACTTGTTGCGAGGGGTTTCAGTCAACGCCAGGGCATTGGTTATTGTGAAACATACAGTCCAGTAGCCAAATTAGGAACAATACGAACAGTTTTAAGCATTGCAGCTGAAGAAAGGATGCACTTGACTCAGTTTGATGTATCAACAGCATTCCTTTATGGAGATATGGAGGAAACCATATTGTATGCAACAACCAGAAGGTTTCAAAGTTGGTTCAGAAACAGTATGTAAAGTCAAGCGCAGCCTGTATGGTTTAAAACAATCACCACGTTGTTGGAACAAGTGTTTTGGTCAGTTTTTTAACAGATCTTGGTTTTAAAGCAAGTGAAGCGGATCCATGCCTTTACATTCGGGAAAGAAAAAGTAGAAAATTGTTGATAGTGTTGTATGTTGATGATGGATTAATTGCTGGAACTGACCAACAGGACTCTGAAATGTTCATCAAGGAGCTGAAAACCAAATTCAAGATCTCAGTGGGAGAAGTTTCCTGTTTTCTAGACCTTGAAATTGAGCATCATAAAGACAACTCAATAACGTTTAGTCAAAAAGGATATGCCAGAAAGATACTCGAGTGTTTTGGATTTGAGGAATGTAAGCTTGTGGCTACACCCATGTTAAAGAATTACAGATTAAAAGTCTGAAATCAAAAACTCTGATTTTCCATATAGGCAAGCTGTCGGTACCCTTATGTATCTGATAGTGGGTACCAGGCCAGATCTAGCATAAAGTGTAGGATTTCTTTCGAAATCCATTGAAAACCTATCTGCAGAAGATATAGTCAGGGTAAAGCGAGTATTCCGCTATATAGCTGGCACAGTTAGATATGGAATAACATACCATGCTACATAAACAAAAGGTGTGCTTCACTGTTATAGTGATTCAGATTTTGGTGGATGTACCAAAACAAGTCGATCAACATCTGGATATGTTATGATACATGCCGGAGGAACTATCTCATTGAGCAGCCAAAGGCAAGCAATTGTTGCCACTTCAACTACTGAAGCTTTGGTTATAGCAGCATCAGAGGCGGCCAAAGAAGTAATTTGGCTCTGCAGACTGATTAAGGGAATAGTGAACTTGAGGAAAATTCCCACACTTCAAGTGGACAACAGAGCAGCAGTAAAGTTGTCACACAACCCTGAATATTATCGAAGGACAAAGCAAAGAGAAATAAAACACTTCTTTGTGCGTGAGAAAGTCTTAGAAGGAAAATTAAATGTGAACCAAGTGTCAACTGAGAAACAGGTCTCTGACATTTTGACAAAACCCTTGATGAAGCCAAGACTATTGACATTGTGTAATCAAATGGGACCGTGCTGACAAAATCCAGTTAACAAGGGAAAGTGTTAAAGCTTATGACTTTATATTGTTGTTATGCCAATAGATGGCGCCTGCATCTCTCTTTTGTATTTATAGTTTTTTTTTCTCATGTAAATTCCTTTTTAGCTGTAGGCACCTAGTGAGCAGGTTGTTATTTAATTTTGTGATAATAATAATTCTCGTTTTCCGTAAATAATAAAAACTTAAACAAAAATCACCACTCACCAAATGTTTCTCGGCACTTCTCCTGATATTTTACTTCAATAAGTTAAAGCAATCAATTTTGTACATTGTTGATTCAATAAATTTTAGATTACTACCCGAAAGGCTTCCAATGCACCCCCCAAACATTATGCCACCCTTTCTATGTTTGATAGTCGAAAAAGTATTCTCTTTCTTAAGATCTGTCCAGGAATTTCTTCAGGCATATTTTTGTTCTTTTTAATGCCAAATTACAAAAAAAAAAAAACCTCTGTTCCAATTGAATATATTGCATTTTTCGAATAATCTGTGTCCTATTTTCATTTTTTTTTGGCAAAGGTCATTGGCTCTTTTCACTAGAGAGATGAATAGTTTCTTGAGTCCGTAATAGTCATCCCTTTTCACTTCCCTTCGAATTGTGGTTAAAGTCACATTTTTTGTAATATCTCAGCCACACTTTTAGCTATTTGTGAAGCTTATAGTCTTGGATTTATTTTTATAGAGTGTATTACACTGCAAGATTCTCGAGGTGACACTGCAGACGGATGGCCGGATCTTGGCGTGGACGTTAAAATTTTAGCTGATTCGTAGTTTACGCACACTTTTTGAATCAATGGATGTCTGCTATTAACAATTTCAGCAACTTATTAAAAAAATTCCCTCTTTTCTGAAGATTTTTCTTTCAATAATATATCGATCTCTATTCTGTTGCCTGCCTTGGAACCACAAAAGTTTTCAAATCTCAAGTCCTAAATAAATCGTAAAATAGCTTATAATTACTTAAAAACATGATTTAGTACAATTATTTTACAATGAAAGGTCTTTAAAAGCTCTATTTTTTAAGTGTACGCAGACTTTTGGCACGGATATTTGGTGATTTTTTGTTGGTCATTCTTGTTTTTTTCATGTTAAGGTGAAATTTGTTAAAAGGAATTGTTTAAATTGGAAAATTGAAATTGTTCTCTAAAACTCATAGAACTCTAAAAATTTGAAGCTCACAATTATGAAATATTTGTGAGCTTCAAATTTTTAGAGTTCTATTATTGCTCACGTCAACATTGTTACAGAGAAAAATTCTCGTCAAACTTCTCCCACAGAAAGTTCTCATCTGCCGGCACAGCGCGGCAAGCCAAATATTTTACATTAGTGAGCACGACGTTGGCGCGCATGCGCCAACAGGATTATTTGTTGATTTTTCTAAATTGCGCATATATGTGTATAAATTGTTCCAACTAAAATACTCTTTAAAAATTATAGATAAAACTAAATGAATATAAATATCCAATTTTAAATATAAAAGCATATAGAGTCTCCACCACAAAGTTAGATATTAGAGGAGAATCACTTTATGTTTCTAGTAATACTATAAAATCGTGAATTTTTTCAAAAATTGACAATTTTTTAATGATTTCATTTCATAGATCGTCTTATGAGCTTTATAAAAATACCAAGTGTTTTTATTTTCCATTGACTAGAACAAAAACCGTGAGTGTTATATTAAAGCAGATGCCATAAATTTAAACGAGGTGTCAAACTTTAAAATGCGTTATACTCGAAACGTGTTTTTTTTTCTTTCGAAAAACTCAAACGGGGACAGCGATTTTTCAAAAAGTTTTGAGAATAATTAACTGAAATTTTTGTGTGTGTATGTTCTGTGTAAAAGAGGAAGTGTTTTAACCTTCAGATATTTATCAATCACTAATTTATTAAAAAATTTACTGTCCAGTATGTGAATATAATCAGTTTTTTAAAGCAATTTCATATAATAACCAAGATAAAGTGATTTAGTTTTTGAAAAAATAAAAATATCACTTATCCTGAAGGTCATTTTAAAAATGAACACCAAAGTAACACATCAAAATTGAGAATTTGTTCATACACTTTTTAACATGTTGCGCCCTGTTTATGTAATTTTTTAAATTTTTACTAATTTTTTCCCATTTTAAGTAATAATACTTTCTTTTCCTTAAAATTTGTACTAAATATATTCAAAAACCGCAAAAAAATTTCCATATCTTCATTTAAAAAAAGAAAAATTGTCGGATACCTTATGAAGTGAGAAAATCCAGTCTTGGAGTGAAATTCAGCTTCTGCTGCTATGTCATATACAATCATGTCCTCCTCATCAAACGTGTCTTGTGTAGGTGTATTTTTTCTGGGTTTATGGGGTGCCATTTTGATTTCGATTTTCGGTTAAACAGCAGGTATTGTAACGCTACATATGGTTTTAGGATTACGCTTTTGTTTACAAGTTTTTAAATTGTGTTTTGAAGCTTGAGATATTGAAGATTTAGTTGTAGAAAGTAATCTGTTGGACGAGGAGGTGCTACTTTTAATAACAGAGGGACATATTTCAGTTGACAAGGCTGTAAACATTGAACATGTGGAGGGGAAAAGTGCTTGATTAAATGAAGTTTATGTTACAGGTGTACAAAAACTATTGGATGTGCCGTGGCTGGTTAATCCCGGGACTATGATGTTCTATTAAAGTTGAGTTAGTTGATATTCACTCCTGATGAAGGCTGCGTTAAAACGACCTGGAAAAATGCTGGGGCGCAGATGCTGGTAAGGCTGTTGCAATTGGAGACTGTTGGAGTCATGTCATGTCATGTCTCTGCGTTTGTGTCGTTCTCTTTTCTCGCGATTCCAGTCTCTTTAAAGGTGGAATACGTCCCGCCCACGAAAGTGATACGTGATGTATAGTCACTTCTGTTTCGACGTATTCGGTGAAACCATTCTTCTTTTGGTCCAAAGACCCCTTTGTGCGGTGTACTTTGAAAACGGTGGTTGGCGCGGGAACTGCGCCGGCACCTTGCTGTCGGCTAGATCAAGGAAGGTCAGAGGTTGACTTCTCTTAGGACATCAGCGCTGGTACACCCAGGGATGCTTTCCCACGAGAAATTGCTTGACCGTTGAGACGTCACTCGTTCCCGATGGGAAATGGGTCTTTGATGAACACCGCCGCAGATGTGAAGGAAGCATTAATAAGTGAAGGAATAGGTGGAGGAGACTCGGATGGTGTTGTAACTGCAACAGAAGATGTGGATGATCAGAGATGTGCCTGAGTTGATAGACGATTTGGTAACTGCAGGGTATGAGGAAGATATAGTTGGCTTCGGAACGGATATTAATGTGGTTGAAGCAATTTTAAAGGTGGACATTCTATTTTAGTAATATTTTCATGTGTTTGGGTTGTAGTGGTTGCAGTTGAGGATTTAGCAGCATAGGCGTAAGTTTGGGATTACTGTGGGGAAATTAATTTTTGGGCTTCTACATACGATAATTTTTATTATTTTTAATTGCTTATATTTCTTTTTCTGTTTTCCATTTATGGCATAGTTTTGAATCGACGGAATGAGGCTGTGAACAATTAAAGCTCAGATTGCAATCAAAGAAAGAATGTTCGACAGATGCACATCTAGAGCACGTCAATTGCTCACGGCAGGAAGTCTCCGAGCCTCTGAAACTTGAAACAGCACAGAGGATTCGGAATGTAGGGGCTCATTTTACAGTGAAGATATCCAGCTTTTACTGTTGTTGGTAGTTTTGAGCAATTGAAAGTTAAAATTAAATGTCTTGTTGGAATAATTACTGTATCTTTTTATTGTGATTCTTCTGACCTGAATAACATACTGGTAGGAGGACCCCTCAAGGATTTCCGCTTCAGGGGTGGTCAATAGGTCAGGTTCAGAAAATACATCATGGCAGGAATTGTGCGGACTCATCATTACAGCACTATTTAGAAAAGATTTAGCGAGAAGGAAGGACTTGGTTTGTAAAGCAGACAGTTTCAATAAACAAATATCCGGAATGCAATCATTTTACGGATTTCGGTTCGCCTCCTATACCGATAAGGGTTTTATGAATAGCAAATGCTGATATTTTAGACACGTCATTGTTAGGAAGCTAAATTAATAAAAATCTAGAATTCGTCGCAATTTGGCCAATGTCGAATTTGGGTAAAACAAGGTCCCAAGACAGTGGTATATGCAAGGGTAAGGTTCACCTCCCACCCCCTCGTCCCCCATAAACCAACATATTTTAATTTTTAGCTTAGAGGTTTCGCCTCATCACTTTTGTCAGTCTTTTAGAACATAATCCCCCCCCCTCCTACAAGAGTTCTACATCCCACTCAATTTATCATATTTACAGATGATAAACTGAATGCGGGTGATTTTTAATAACTATAACTAACGGATCCAAAGAACCATTAGCAAACACAGCCTAACTTTCACTGTAAATCAACTATAAAAATTTATCCTTTACTAATAACACACACTTTATATATTATTACAGGGTTGATCATCCTTTACATACAGGAAAGGTTTACGAAATTTTTATTTACTGTGTAGCTAAATTTTATATGCCTTTTAATCAATTGCTTTTTCTGTTAAGTGATTTTCCAGGATATTATCTCGGGAAAAGCATCCAGATTTGATAGCACAGTAACATTTTAAATGAAGTATCCTGGTATCTTTTTCTCTATACCTTTAATCATTTGATAGAAGTATTTCCCTGTTTTTCCCTAACTGCACCAAAATACCCTGTGGAAGAGACAAGATGTGAATATAAGAAATGAAAATTTTTAATCATTCAACATTCTAATGTTTCGTATTTTTGTAGCATGTTTTCAACTATTGGCACAAGATACATTTGATTACCAAAAACTTATTGATGGCATTTTTTAAAGGATTGCATGCAATCTCTGTTCAACATCATTCACTGTAAGGGGAAAACATTTATTAAGAATTAAGGTTCTAATATCTTGTTTAACAAAAATGCATTCTTTTAGTTTAGCTTCTGATAAGCAAGGAAACTTTCCACATATAGTTTAAAACAATTACCATTTCTTGAGATTCTTTTGATAAATTTCTACCCAGTTTAATGTGAAGAAATAGCAGCAAAAAGTTTTCTGCACTAACCAGACCTTTGTGCAAAATGTTTTAGCTGCTAGGTTCAAGGTATTCTCTCCATGGCCAGTACTTTCTCTCTCAATATTCATTCTTTGATCGACTGTCGAAATTACAAATAAAGAATAAGTGAGAATTTAGTATAGAATCCTTGCTGACCAAGAGAAGCATACACAATATTTTAAGATCACCGTAAATGTTCCAATTATGGTCATTGTATTTTAGACATGAAAGTACGAATTCATGTTTTTATAGCTTTCTTTCATGTTTTTATAGCATAGAAGCATATTTGCTATCATTATATAAAAGAACAACCAGAATGAGGGATTAATAAACAATTTTGAATGCGTCAATAAACAATATCCATTCATCATCTTAATATTTAACACCAAACGAGCATCAATCCAACAATAACACTGCAGATCATCACTACATATAGTTTATCATTATGTGAAAAATAAGTAAATTCTTGTCCCTATTGGTAAACATCTAACTTAAGTATTAAGTTTTTATTTGAGTGAATAATTGAGGAGCATCATTGTGTCTATATCACATTAAAAATTGTCATTGGTGCTTATCCATAAATAAATAGCCTTACATGAAATTAGTAAGTAAAAATTAAGAAATGACAGAAGCAGGTAAACAATCTTTTAAATTATATATCATCTTTTAAATCAATATCATAAAAACAGTTTTTGATTAGATAAAATAACTTGGATGATTCAACTGCAATAGTTAGTCACACTTCATTACTGCATCGTAATTAGTATAAAACTCATTGGAATTATAATGCTTTTCTATTCTATCACCAAGTTCTTAATACATATGCCAGAAACCTGTTATAATTGATTCAATGTATAAAAAAAAGCATTTCAAATATTAAAAGAAGGAAATCTTTTGTAATCACACACAGATTATTTTGAATCGCTTATCATTAAAGATATGGATAAAATCCAAGCTATAAATGATACAATATATCTTTTGAAGACATGCCCACATTAGTGAAAAGCTCAAACTATCAAACACTATTGTAATTCTAGATATTTTGCAAATGTTTCTACATGAAGTCCTAGTTCTTTGTGCTGAAGATGAAATAAATACTTCACTAAATTTATTTTTTTACCAATTATTTAATTTTAAAAATGTAGTCTTAGAAGAAATAATATATATTTAAAAATTATAGTTTAAAAAAACTAAAAAATACCCTTTTACAGTTAATCGAACTAAGTTGTTACTTAATCTTTTAGTCGCCAAATCTGGAAATGGGATCTGAAAATGGAAAATCAGTAATCCTAATCAGGACAATGGAACAAAATTATTGTATTGTCATCGATTCTGGACAAATGAGTAAAATCTCGAATTAATATGACCTTTTAAAGTGGGTAAAAATCTAGTTCAAAGATTCTGTTGCATACAAGTGAAGCTTATAAAAGGGTGTTAAAAATGGACTTACTCACAATATCAAAATGCCTTCCACCAGAATAACATACCAAAGAGGAACTATATAAATCAAAATTTCTACATACAAGGTATTAATAATTTTGAGAATGTTTTTAGCTCCATTTTGCGTTTTCAGATATTTTGAGTTCCATAGCTATCTCCAAGGCCGGACCGTGACCTTTGGGGGCGCTGGGCTAACGATATCTGGGGGCCCCTTAGATAATTAAAAATTTTGCCTTTTTCCTAAAATGTTATTGTGCGGAAAAATTTAAAATATGCTAAACTTAAAGTCCCCCCCCCCAAACAATTTAAATACGTTATAAACAACAAAATAATTTACAAACAAAAACTTTTCTACACTTTTATGGTGAATATTCTTTTATTTGCTCATCTCTTTTTAAATCTTTGGTGAGAACAATATTAAAGAAAGAAGTGATTAATAATTTAGCATAGTATTTGTCATTGTTGTCCTATATTTGTTTTCTATGTAGGGCATTTTAGAGAACGCACGCTCCGCTTTACAGCTAGTAATACGGATTGTTAGAAAAATCTTTAAAATGGTATACAAATTTGGAAAAACTTGAACTAGTTTCTTTTCAAAAATTAAATTGAATATATCACTACAAGTATAGGACTCTCGCTCAGTTTTAGATAAGTTTTTAATTGAACACCTTCATTTACTAAGTGTTGGTCTACATCATCTGAATAGTAACCAGTAAAAGCCCGAACACTCTCCAGGTCGACGTTCTCCTTACTTTGATCTTGCAAATCCATCAAAAATTTTAATTTCTTACTATATTCTGCATTATATACTCGACTTCTTCTATTTAACTCAAGGATTACCTTATCTAACGCTACAATAATCGTATCTTTTTAAATTTTTCTGTTCCATACACAGCTTTTTCTGTGAATTTATCTGCAAATTTTGAAATAACCTGTCTCTAGTTCACATCGCTATATTCTGTTTCTATATTAGGACTTAATTTTTGGCAACGTCTTGATATTCCTTTGATTTTTTATCTGATTCACATGTCGTATATTGCTTATAAACGTTTTTAATGACACAATGAACTTATTCCCTTCACCGATGTCCAAGCCCCAAGAATCTGTTAATTTTTGTTACATGAATTAAATCTTTCTAAAATTTCTTCCCAACATATAATTAAAATGGCAGTTTCGAGTTTTGTTAATTTATCAAATAAATTTGCTGCCTCTTTTTGAAAATAAATTTTCTCCTTTTCATTGTCACTAAATGTCTTAATAATATTCATGATATTACAATATTTATCTCTTGAGGCTTCGAAAGGATCGTAATGACAAGACCATCTGGTCTGACTTAACCTTTTTAAGGTAAATTTCAATTTAAAATCACGATTTAGAAGTTTCTACCTATAGGTCGAAGTAGAAAAGCAAACATATATTTGTTGCACTAAACCAAAGAAATTCACGATTTCAGTTTCAACCTTAACTGATTCTGCACAACTAAATTAAGAGAATGTGCAGCCCACGGCACATAATTAGCGAATTTATTTTTTTTTCTTTTAGAAGAGCTTGCACACCATTATATGGACCGAACATATCGGCAGTGTTGTCACATGACTGTCCCCTACAATTATCCAATAGCAGTCCATTTGTTTCTAAAAATTCTTGTAGATAACTAACTATAAACTTGTGTGACTAATTATCTTAATGAGACACATCTTTCATACACTTTTCCTTGAAAACATTATCGTAGTATAATAGCAAGTTAGTAATTGTGGAACAAATTGCTGTTGAATCTATTACTATTGTATAGTACTTTGCATCATTGTTATTTATTTGAGTTATATAATTGTTTAGATTTGTTGCCCATGATCTCAACTATTTGTTCATATATTGTTTTTGATAAGTACGATATAAACGATTTTGGTCGTAATTCTCGCAGTTCAATATATTCACGAATGAATGAGTCGAACTCTGCTAGCAGTTTCAGGGTACCCATAAAATGACCAATATGCGGAGAACCAAAAACTTCCTCGTGCCTCTAAATCAGCGATACTCAACCTGTGGCCCATGAGCCGCATGTAGCCCACCGGACCATTCTTAGTGGCCTGGTCTAGGACCGTTGAAATAACAAATTCATTTATTTAGGAAAAATGTATTAAAAATTTAGAGAGAACTCCATCAATCAAGCAATCAAATCTATCAATTTTGCTATTGATATCGTGCTGGTACAAATTGTTAAATATTTTTTTTCTTTTTGTAATTGTAATGGTTAGGGATAACAAATAACAGTGCAGTAGCGACCATTTTATAGGTGTAACTAATTTTTAACTAACCCGCATGTCTAAAAAACATTTGCTGTTTCAAGACGATTAGGATCTTGACTATTTCGTAGGAAAGAAACAAACATGGATCAACTTGTTTGATTTATCATGAAAATGTTATATGTAAAAATATAATTTTGCTCATAGCTGTACTAATAAACACAAATCTTTCAATGGCTCTTATTCTTGAGGATACATTTAAAGACGAGATAAATTGATTTTCTTGAAAGAAAACTTCGAAACAGCAATAAATATTTTGCAGGTGGTAATGTCACAAAAACGCAGAAGTAAAAAAAGCATCCCATAAAATTTAATACATTATATATGTTGACAAACATATGAAATTGTTAATGATAAACTTAAGAATTATTACAGAAATTGTTAGAGAGTTTCTTAAATGCTTCCGATGTACTCTTTGATTAATTCAGTTATTTGTTCAGATATTTTTTTTTTATAAAATCAAAAAATATTTGAATAAATTTGAAACAAAAATGCGCAATAAGAACAGAAAGTTTATACAGATAATACTGATTTTAGTCTGTAGTTCAATAAAAACTCTTTGCTACCATCCTGCGTTTGATACAATAATATCCGAAATAAAAATATGTAAGGCTTTGTCAAAAGAAAAAAATCAAATTATCCAAGTACTTGGCAGCTTTGTTTTTATGACAGTAGAATGCAGACAAGGGGCTTGGGATCATTCCCCCGTAACTGGGTAAAAAGTAAATGAAACCTGTATTTTGTGAGTTTTGTTTGATCGAGTTTGGTATAGTTTGAAAATAAAATTCAAAATAATGATATTTTATATTTGGACCAATTTTTCATATTTTAAATGTCCTTGACCTTATAGCTTCCCCCTCTCTATTAATCCTTATGTTGCGGCCCGCGTAAAATACACGTCACATGTTTGTGGCCCGGCGTAAAAAAAGACTGAGTACCCCAGCTCTAAATGCTAAACATCTTGCAGCCAAATACTTTACTACCGCAATAACACGTTTGAGGTTATTGTGGTAATATTCTGTATCGTTTTTTAGTTGCTCCTGTAATTATTTATCTAAAAAAGCCTTATTTTCTTTTTGTGTCAACCAAGCTAACATTGAATTTATATGTTCAATAGAATTTTTATGATTTTCTAAGCAACTTGTTACGTGTTTCCAATCAGAAAAGCCAGTTTTGTATTAAGAATTTGTTTCAGAAAAAAATTGGCTAGTCAAACAAAAAACACTACCAATACTTGTTGAATAACAAAGCCAAGATCTTTCCAGCACTAGGCCATGTTTAAGTTTTTTAGTGAAATGATTATTAGAAAATGATCTCTTTTGTTCTTTGTATTCTCTTTGGAAACAGAATATATATTGTTTGGATCTTTATTTTGAAAATAACTCATTTCATGTGAAGGGATATAATCAATAAAATTATTTCTTAGCGATTTAGGCCACAAACCTACATGAATAATCCTAATCTTCCTACTCTGTGTCTTCATACTTAAATAATTTAGAAATGTGTGTATTTGTACTTACTTTTTACTTGAAACCAATAAACAGGTAACTAAGTATCTTTTAATTTCAGGTATTATGCATAGGACACAGCATCAAATTAGTATAATATTGTAATTTAGAATAATTATTACACAAAAATAAATCTATCATACAGCGGCGTGAATTACAAAAGAGTGTAATTAATAGACTGTAATTAATATAGTGTACTTAATAGACACACTATCAACTATACAGAGCTAAAAAAATTAAAGTTTTGGAGAAGTACAAAAGAGGCTTTCAGTGGTTTTTATATTAATTAGTGTGCTGATTTCGAAAATGACCTACATTTTTCCCATCACATTAGGATTTTTGTTAAAATCAATATTTTATCTAAAACCCTATTTGAAAAGGAATTCTCTCAAACAATTTAGCCTGAGCAATTTGGCAACAGTGGTTTTTATCCAGTTAAATCTATGTAAAAATTGGTTCTTGATGAGGCAAATTAATTTCTCAGCAATTAGATGAATTGTGAGTGAGGGAGTGAATATTAACGTCTCACTGTTCAGCTACTTGAAAGATTTTGGCGATGGACCTCGTAATTTTGAACCATGGTCAAGTGACAAGGACGATACCTGAGCTGGCATCCCCTATCTTAACTATCAAGCCACACATACTGGAGAATGTTTGAACTCTCGACAGATTTAACATGCATCGCTCCCCTACACGGAGGGTCTTCAGCGGCACTAGTCTCGAACTCATGGCATGCCTGCCATGAGTCTGGTACCTTGGCCACTAGCAATTCGATGAAAACCGTTGTTTCTAGACATCACAGGCTATCTCTAATCATGAGAAAAACAAGAAATTTTCTTGAGGTTTAAACATTTTACGTCCAATTATGGTGTAGTTTCTAAAAGAAAATACCAGCATACTATTTTAATTTGTTTTTATTAAGGTATTTACATAAAATATATAGACGATTTTCTAAATTAGTAATTATTAATTTCCGCGTATTCGGTGTTAGGGCGGAAGAACAAAAGTAAATTGCTCTCGCTCTCGAAAATAAATTTGATATGGTATTTCGGGTATTTTATTTTTGATTTGTGTGTATTTTTTACTGGTTTATTATTGTATTACTATTTTGATTGTAAGCCCTTTTCTGTGAATCTTCAACGAGGAACGGGGCTCCCCTAGAACCCTGGGGCTCTGGGCTACAGCCCATACGTAGATCCGGCCTTGGCTATCTCACAATTACTACAGCCAATATCAAATCTTTTGAATATTATACTACTTTTCTTTATTTAAATCCTTTTAATTTTTTAAGCATATAATACCTTCACAAAAAATATTTTCCTTTTAAATAAAAATGATTCAATCTTCAAATAAGAGATTTAAAAAAAAGGACAAATATGTATTACAAAAATACAATAGATAGTATCCTAAATCAAAAGTATTTTATTTTCCATAACATTAAAACTTTACTTCTATTAGCAAATAAAAGTATAAAAAAATAAGTAATTTAGAAAACTTTTTTGAAAAATTTTAAATATAGACAAAATTTACATCCTTTAATTAAAACCTTTTACTCAATTTATGAAAATTGTGATTAAAATATCTTTAACAATTAAACACCAGTAACAACTGCTGAAATATATTAGAATCCATCAAGATAATAATTTTTTTTTAGATATAGCATTGATTTAAATTAACAGTTTATTAAAATAATGTTAATATGATATAATAGAACTTATTATTTTAGAATAGTAAAAACAAATGAAGCAATTATATACATATGTAGTATAAGTTTAGCCAACAAAAAAGGAGCCTTAAAGAACAAACATAATAAATTTCAATACTTTACAAAAGAAACCAAATGTTTTATTTTCCTTACTAAGTTCTTCAAGAAGTAATTTTAATGAACATAAATAATACAACACAGATGAGGAGAAAATGCTTATTTCCACAGTTTTTTGATAGACATATTTTTTTCAGCATCCTTTTGCATAACCTGAAATAAAATATGTCATTAATGATTTAAATAAAAAATTTTAAAGACACAATAGAAAGATGTACTTCAACATCCTATAACTTTTTCAGACATTTATAAATATGCAAAATTAAACAATAACTGCAAATGTATAAACTTTTTTAAAAATGAAACAAATTGAAGCTTTATATTATTCAGTAAAATTTCCTGCAACTTTAACAATTATTTAATATGGAAATGCATTACAATTTATCAAGCCCAGTTGTGGCAAAGACTTAAAAAATGAAAAATTATAATATATAATGAAAAATACCTTAGCAACTGCCATTTCAAAATCTTCCTGCGTTACATGAACACGTCTTTCTCTAAGAGCATACATACCAGCTTCTGTGCATACACCTTTCACTTCTGCACCAGAAGCTCCAGGCATCATTTCAGCAATTTTCCGCAAATTTATTCCTCTAGTTAAGTTCATCTTACGAGAATGAATCTTTAAAATATCCAAACGTGCCTAAAAAGATTTTACAGAATACTTATTTCATAATTTTTTTTAAAAATGTTAATAAAATTTTCTAAGCATTTTTTTAACTAAAATAACTATTTTGTAGAGAATTTGGAATTTTATTTATTTTGTAAAATAAAATGTTACAAAGCTGTAAATCGAATAGAAAAACATTGAACATGAAATATAAATGACTAGCTTTCATGGCCCGGCGTTGCACGGGCTTATACCGAGGTATAACTTAATCCCCATGTTAATTTCCTCCTTTCTTTCTGACGCCAACACTTTTGTGTGGTTTTGACGCGTACATGTGAGTGCATGACCGTGAGTGCGTGTCATGCTTTGTCGTTAACATTTTCCTTCTCTTCACAAATTCAACACTTCCAATATTATTTTTCGAATTACTTTGTTTCTTTCCTCTCCGCTTAGCCCGGCGTTGCACGGGCTTTTACCGAGTGAATAACTTCATCCCCATGGAAATTTCATGTTTCCCTCAGGCCGATAGCTCTTATGTGCGCGATGTGAGTGATTTCTTTAACTATGTCATTAAAACTCCCTTTTCCGAAATTTGTTCTTGCGTTGGTGTGGTGTTCTAATTATTAGAGATGGGTGAAAGCGCAGGTGTCGTCCTCGTCACTTGACCATGGTTGAAAATTTCGAGGTCCATCGCCAATAACCCTCGAATAGGCGAACAGTGCGAATTAAAAAATCACTCACTCAGTTTTCAGTTCTTTCGTTGCAATTTTTTAGTCCCCGGAAACGAAAATGTAGCCTTCTTAAAGATAGTTGTATGTTGAAAAAGACAGAAAAGTAGAAATTTTTCAAATTTCACTACTATTTTAAATATTGAAGTAAAATTGTGAGGATTTTTTGAAATATTCGACACACGGGAAAAATGTTTCATGCAATTATCTTTATAAAAGAAGAAATTATTAAATGATTGTTTTAAGTATTTTGAGTGTTTTATTAAAATTTGTTTCGAATGCATAACATACTGCCATGGAAATTCACCTTCCTTTATCAAAATTCCTGGTATGTGTGCGATTCCTTTATATAAACGTCACTACAATTCCCTTTTTCGAAAAAAAAAAATATCTTCCAGATCTTACTAATGTCAAACATGTTTCAGTTCTCTTTCTACTGCACGGTGTTACAGTGGCTTATTTGAGTGTAGAACTATTTTCCCCCTGACTCTCCCCTCAGATATAAGATTTATCTTCAAGTTTCTATTCATAACATGTCAAAAACAATATTGCTTTAGTAAAAAATTAATAAATTTAAACAATAAAAGAAAACTATTTTGATGCTTGAGTAAAAAAAAAGTCATCATTTTTTAATAATAGATAATTTTTAGGAATCGAAAATAAAATAATTTTCAAGTTTTCATTAATCAATCAATCGCTACTTACAGTTAGCTTAAAAATGTCTCTAGAACGTACTGATTGGAAGGAAATCCAAACTCTCTTTAAATAACCGGATATTTATTTACAAAACCTATCTTCGCCCCATCTTAACGTATGCATGCCCCATTTGGGGATCTGCCAGTAACACACAATTAAATGATATTCAAAGACTTCAAAATAAAGCGCTTCGAGTCATAGCCAGAGCTCCCAGGTACATCCCAAGATCTGTTCTCTACAAAGAACTTTGTGTTGAACCCATCCACACCCTAATAGCGAATCTTTCCTCAACTTTCCATTCTGCAATCCATCATCATGACAACCCGACGATTAGCTCTCAATCTAACTTCATGAACCAGCCTCACCTCATGTACCGTTTGCCTCATAGCGCAACGAAGATACTACCTGATTTCTAAGAATTCCCCCCCCCCCCATGCTGTTAAACGTAACGAAAACCCCCTTTTCGGATTGAAGAACGAAACGAAAAAGCTGTTTTCCGTTTACGGAAACTATGTTCCACCTCCCCACCACCACCTCCTGACCGCCGAAGCTAGTTTTAACTTAGGCCAACCTATCATTCTTACTTTATTTACTCCCTTTCTTAGGTATACTGTGTAACTGAAGTAGAAGCCTAGCTACCGCTAGGCTGGCACTGAGGACAAATATTTATTCCAGGCTCTAGAACGTATTTTTATCCAAAATAATAGGCGATATACCTTTTATTAACAAATAATTAATTTAATAAGGAAATAATAGAAATATTCATTTGATTTTAAAAAATATATTAATTTAAATCCACATTATCTATAAATAATAATAAAAAAAATTCTACAGATAGCTCTTGAAACGTTTGGATGTTTGATTAAACATATGTAACTGCTAAGAAAAACACTATGTGAAAAACCTAGTTATAAGTACACATTCACTGAAAAAAATCATTCAAAAAGAAAATAATACTATCTGATAAAAACATTTAATTTTTTTAGTTTTTTCCCGGAAACGAAACTGTAGCATTTTTAAAAATAGTTGTATGCTGAAAAAAGAACAGAAAGTATAAATTTTTCAAATTACAAAATTTCACTACTATTTTAATTCTTGAAGTAAAATTGTGAGAATTTTTTGAAATATTTGACACGGGGAAAAAAGTTTCATGCAATTACACATTATTTTAAAGTAAACTAAAAGTTTTATGAAAGAGAACAAAAATTTCGATACTGATAAATATTTTAAATAAATCTCAGAAATGCATTAAATGCATTTTAATTTTTAAAAAATATATTAATTTAAATCCATTATCAATAAATACTAATAAAAAAAATTCTACAGATAGCTCTTGAAACGTTTGGATGTTTGATTAAACATATATAAGTGTTAAAAATCCACCTTTGGGGGAAAACCTAGTTATATGCCAACATTCACTGAAAAAAACTTTCAAAAAGAAAATAATACTATTTGATAAAAACATGTAATTTTTTTAATTTTAATTTTATAGTTTTTCATTCCACTCTGTGTTAATTAAATTATTTAAACACGTATCTGCGAAAAAAAGTATATTATAAAAAAACTAACTTATTAATTATTTTCTAATGAAATTGATTAAAATTGCTCATTTAGCAATTAATTGGGACATACCATTTGCTTACATAATGGCAGCACTGAAAATGAAGTAAATTTCAGATCAGTGGGGATGCAGCAAATGAATTCAATCATTGAAGAAGTTATTCAATGCGAAGGAAAAATTGAGACTACTTTTTAAAAATTCTTTAAAAAAAAAGTTTTGGGAATTTTATTTTTTAAATGAATGGATCTAAAAGAGAAAGGCTTGAAGTTAATTAGTGTAGAATATCGATTTAATAATACGAAAAGTAATGTGTGGCGACACAATGTCCAGTAGGAGAAAAAATTTAAGACAAGTATGAAAAGAGCGACCGGCGGGTTTCTGCGAGGCGTACACCCTCCTTTGCATTGACCACGCACGGCAGTGCTGCAGTTATAGTCTTGAGTG
>BMAO01028958.1:0-71637 GCA_019973975.1 Trichonephila clavata | reverse complement strand
ATATATTATATGTGGGGTTATGACACGGAGTTCTAGGGGTATTCACAATGATTACACTGTTTTTAACTAATACTAACGTTTAATGTGGACAATTACAGTACTACACTCTACTATACAGATATATTATTGACAGCGTTTCGATTACTTCTTCTTGTACTCAACAATAGTTTCTCAGTCTCTTCACTTAACAATTATCACACCACGGTTCACAACGGTGTATGGCATTCAGATGATGGATGTGTCACCTTCACGTGACTGTCCTTCCAGCATCGGGCCACTTGGTCCCTACACGGCCAGTTAGATCCCGGTTGCTTTCCTTTTTTCTTAGCAGCGTTGGCTCTGACCTCCTCGTCGAGACCTCTCGCTCGCTAATCTCCCTCTAGTCAGTTCGCTCGCTGGTGGCTCGCGTCGCCAGCGCCCTCTATAGTGCCGTCTATGTGGAAATCCCACAACTTCTCGGGCATCCTACAGGCAGTGTCCTCACTGCTCACGCACTAAGGATCTGAAATATACAAACTAAAAAAAACAAAAAAAAAGAACATAGATTAGTATACAGTTACACAAATATCTTATACAAGTTCGTTCTTCTTCTTCATTAGTGCTTAGACCAAGGCTTCATCTGGTCTGCTGATGCGGACGTTACATTTGGCCCCTCATGGTCTCCAATTTTAGCAACATCATATCGGTCTTGGAGTTTTACTCTAGTCACTTGGTAGGGTCCAAAATACTTTGGTCGCAGTTTCAATTTGTTTCCAAACTGAGTCCTCATGATTGCTACCAACTCTCCTTGCTTATACTGGTGAGCTTTTTTCCTCTTTCGATTGTAAGTTCTCCTGTTTTCCTCTTGTATCTTCAAAATGTTTTGCTTTGCTTCTCTTCTAAGGTTTACACGATGCTGACATAGTTGATTTTGACTCTCTTCTTCAAGCAAATTTCTTATCATGACGTCTTCAGGATTCTTCATCTTGATTCCTATCAGTAATTCAAATGGCGATATTTGTACTGCGTGAAGGTGCCTGTTCAATACACGTTGTAGTGAATCGACATGCTTGAACCACTTAGTCGGGTCTTGAATGGACATCTTCGTCAACACTGGAATCAGCACTCCATGGATTCTTTCAACTTGTCCGTTCCCCCTTGGTACTCCCGTCGTTATTTGAATATTACTAATCTTCTCCTCAGCACAGTAGTCTTCGAATTCCTTCGATCTAAATGCTCCTCCTTTGTCATTAATTATACGTGAAGGATTCCCAAAAGTTTTTTGTTGCAACTTTAGTCTTTCAATGGCTTCTTGAGCTGTTGTACTTTTGGTTGGGTATAACCAAGTAAATTTAGTGAATGCGTCAATTACAGTAAATATGTGATTATAATTTTTGTTGGTCGTTGGCAATGGTCCAATGAAGTCTACGTGATATGTTGACAACGGCAGATCTTCTTTTGGAATAGGGTGTAAAAAACCTTCTCCTTTTCCTCTCTTCTTATTGACCAATATGCATTCTACACAGTTTTTTAGTACGTTTTCTATACACTTCCTCATATTCGGAAAATAATAGTCTCTTTTCACCAAGTCTTCTGTCTTTGCCACAGCAAAATGTCCAAACGAATGAGCTTTCTTCACCACATCTACTTGCATCATTTCTGGCACAACTAACAGTTCTTGATCTTCACTAAGTTTAAATAAAATATTATTCTTTATGGTGAATTCAGTAGTTTTGCCTTCATGCAACAGCTGCTTAATGGTTCCAATATACTCATCAGTTTCCTGAGCGTTCACAATCTTGTGTGTCAATTCATCACTAGTCACTAGCATAATGGGATGTCTGCTCAACGCATCTACGTGTTGCATTTGTTTTGCAGGACGATGGACTACCTCGTAATCAAATTCTTGTAGAAAAATCGACCATCTAGCAATCTTTGGTGTCAACTCTTTCTTGTCTAGAGTTTTCGCAAATGCTGCACAATCCGTTCGAATTAGGAATTTTCTTCCCAGGAGATAGTTTCGAAATTTTTTCAGAGCCTCGACAACCGCCAGTACTTCTAGTTCATAACTGCACAATTTCTCTTCTTGAATGGAAGTCTTTTTGCTCATATAATGGATTGGATAGAAATTTCCATCTTCACTTGTTGTAAAAGCACAGCACCTAAACCGAGTTTACATGCATCTGTATGCAGCTCTAACTTCGCGCCTTCCTTGAAAAGATGTAATACAGGTTCATTTGATAACGCGTTCTTTAGATTTTGAAAAGCTATTTTTTGTTCATGATTAAATTCAAAAGGTTTTGTTCCTCGCAATAAATCACTAAGGGGTCTGGCTATTATAGCGTATGAAGGAATATATTTTCTGAAATACCCTGTCAATCCAAGAAAACTTTGAACATCTTTCGCTTTTTAGGTTCTGGAAAGTTACAGACTGCTACTGTCTTTTCCGATGAAGGTTGAATTGTACCGTTCTGAATTATATGCCCTAAAAAATTAATTTTCCTTTGCAAGAACTGACATTTTTTTAGATTTAATTCAAGGCCGTATTTGGAAGCGATTTCTAACACACGAGTTAATTTTTCATAAGCTTCTTTTTCATCTATTGCCGGAATTATTATATCATCTAAATAAATAATTAAAGTACCGTCTCTTAATAAGTCTCTAAACACGTAATTAATGTATCTTTGGAAATAGTTACTGCTAATAGATAAACCGAATGGCACTTTTAAAAATTCATATTGACCTGTTTCTGTTACAAACGCGGTGTATTTTCTACTTGTTTCGTCAACATCTACATGAAAAAATGCATTCTTTAAATCTAGCGTCGAAAATACTCTACCGTTCCCTAATTTATCTAATACCTCTTCAATTACAGGAAGTGGATATCTGTCCCTGATTATTTTTTTATTTAGCTTTCTATAATCGATACACAAACGCATCGTTCCATCTTTCTTCTTACACACCACAATAGGAGACGAAAAATCTGAACAACTTTCTTTAATTATTCCTGTGCTAACCACAGCTCTATTTGTTTTTCAACCTCGCGCTTTTCAAGTAAAGATAGCCTACGTAACCTTTGACAAATGGGTTTTTCATCTGACAAAATTATTTTCATTTTCAAAGCAGTAGATTTCGTTTTATTTGGTTTGTAATGTTTTATTAGTGTATGTACTTGACTCCTTAATCTACTATTCGAGATATGCGATAAATCATATGAACATTCCTCGTATGCCTCAGATACCTTTAGCAAAAACAAATTAGACTTATCCATAATCCTCTCAGAATTAACTAAACATCCTGACTCATCAATCTGCTGTTCCCCACTATTCCATCCTTTAAACATACCGGATTGCATATTCTAACATTTGACCTTGCTTCCTCTGATCCACTTTTCAAGAACTCATAAACTCTTAAGGGTAATAATATTTCTGCCTCGATCTCGCACACTGCCGCGGGGATGGTTTGTGTTTCCCCCCCTTTCAATGAGATTGTAAATTCTGAAACGTTTGCAATCCTCCGTTCGCCAAAACAACTGGTTAGGGTGATTTGAGAATGCACTCTTTTTTTTCGCTGAAACGTACTTTTTATTTATGATAACTGAGTTGGCTCCACTATCCAAAGTGGCAATTAATGGGATATCATCAACAATTACGTCTACATACTGTAATTCATTAAACAAAAAGTCATTTTGATTAGAAATAGTTTTAATTTGGTTTATGGTATGCCCTACACTTTTATCTTTATTTTCTGACTTCGCCGTTTTTTCGCACAATTTCTAGCAAAATGCGGCCCTCCACACACATAACACGAGATTATTTTTTCTTGTTTTACACTTTGGTTATGTTTTGGGAACTGTCTCTGGAAATAATTAGTATTTACTATGTTCGCGCGGTTTTTAATGTAAGCATCATTATCGTTTTTTACTCTTACATTGTTATGGTTTCGCGATTCATGCAGTGATCTGTTTTTCGAAATAAAAAATATATCGCAAGCTTTTCCTAGCTCATCTGGCACAAGCCATGAATCCGCCTGCAAAATTTTAATATGTGAAGCAGTTTCTCTAGATCTAAAGTGTCTAAGATTTTATCACTGATCATTAAGTCAAATAGGGATTTAAGATCATTAACTTCCTAATTTTTAGGTAACATTGAAACATAGCACTTAAACGAGTAGCGAATTGTTCATGAGTTTCATCTGTTTGCTTTTTGGCTTTTCTAAAATTAAGTAAGCATTCCTGAGCAGTGGGTTGGAATTCTCTTAAAACTAATGATTTGACTAACTCATAATTTTTGATTTCGTCATCTTTTACGTATAGTAAAATGTTATGTGCCCTCTCACCAAGAATATTAATCAGGATTTCTGATTTTAAGTCATCTGGAACATTTTTAATTTTGAATGCTCGTTCTATCGATTGAAAAAAAAGACCAAAATTTTCAGGTTTTGTTGGGATTTGTATCGTTAATGTTTTTTATACTTTTAATTAAATTTTCTAAATAATTAGTTTCCCCCTGTAAACTTTTCTGGGTTACATTCCCTTCAGCTTTTGCCTTTGAAGTTCAATTTCTCTGTCTATCTGTTGCAGTTTAATTTTTTCTAGCTCTAGCTGTGAGTTAGTTATTTGTAGCTGCTGTTCGGCTTTTGATTGTCTATCCTCAATGGACAAATTTATCATATTCATTACAAATTCAGGGTCATCTTTAAACAGTTTTGAATTTTCCAATTTAGTTTTTAGCTCGAAAATTGTTTCTTTAGAGGAAACTTGCTCCCCAATTTCATTGAGCACATTTATCAAGTCCTCTTTTCTTGTACATTTATGATACGACATTTTAATCACAATAGAAGAGTATAAAAAGGTATCTTACCTTTTTTTTTTTTTTGTTGAGCTGTATCAATCAGGAAAAGGATCACTTGAGTTTATCCGTTCAAAAGCACAGTCAGAGTTCGAATGTTCCGTTCGGTTTGCCTAAGTCCTGAACAGTTTTTTTTTCACAGCGCACTATTAATTTAATGTCCTGACAGTCCACATCGCGATATCAATAGTCCACACAGTCCACATCCGGCCAAGCACCCATTTTATGTGGGGTTATGACACGGAGTTCTAGGGGTATTCACAATGATTACACTGTTTTTAACTAATACTAACGTTTAATGTGGACAATTACATTACTACACTCTACTATACAGGTATATTATTGACAGCGTTTCGGTTACTTCTTGTACTCAACAATAGTTTCTCAGTCTCTTCACTTAACAATTATCACACCACGGTTCACAACGGTGTATGGCATTCAGATGATGGATGTGTCACCTTCACGTGACTGTCCCTACACGGCCAGTTAGATCCCGGTTGCTTTCCTTTTTTCTTAGCAGCGTTGGCTCTGACCTCCTCGTCGAAACCTCTCGCTCGCTAATCTCCCTCTAGTCAGTTCGCTCGCTGGTGGCTCGCGTCGCCAGCGCCCTCTATAGTGCCGTCTATGTGGAAATCCCACATATATATATATATATATATATATATATATATATATATATATATATATATATATATATATATATATATATATATATATATATATAAGAAGCTATGGGAGTTTAGTTTTTGGATGTAATCATGTCCTAAAGGATTTTAACAGGTGTGATTATAACACATAATTTATTAACGATAACTTTATACTTCAAAATTAGTAAGACGACTCACATTTAAAAAGAAACAACATCTGTATATTCACAAAATATAAGTAATTAGATATTACTCTAGGACAATGGACAAAGAACCTAATATTTTTGAGCCACGGTCAAGTGACTGAGCTGGCTCTTCACTCTCCAAACATCCACTCCACGCCAATGTTAATACTTTCAATGTCAACAGATTTAATACGCATCGATTCCTCTTCAGGGCGAGTCTTTCGTGAGCAAGGATGGGGTAAAACAGGGCAAAGTCAAGTGTCACCTTCGTTATCTGACCTGTGTTCAATATAAGATCCATCACCAAGAACTCTCCTATTTCTTTGAACATATACAACATTAATTCACACAAATCAAACTATAGAACATAAATTCGAAAAATCCTTTCACATAAAAATGTCCCTGTATTAATATAAGTGCAAGCGGGTGTACATACTCTGGCATTTATTACATATCTAAATAATACGCATTAAAAAATGTTATATAAAGGTTAAAAACTATTTGTCATCGTAATATAGGATGAAATATGAAACTCATGCAAAGATCCTTCATGTAGAGGAGCTAAGGTTCAGTGAATCTGTCAGGGCTCTAGATCCTCATGTGGGCGTGAATATGGAAAATAGTGTCAGGCAATGGCAAAATGGTCTCATGTTGAGGAAGTTCGGGGTGGGGCATTTTTTATTCCAGGTAACGCAAACAAGGCAAAGAGAGTAATAAAAAACTGATCTATCAATTATTGGTTAAATTCAACATCGTTATTGTTAAGAAAGTTTGAGTGAGTAATAAACTTCAAGTGTTTTAATATTGTTTTTTTAAACACAAATGAAAATAATTTGTTAAAAGAACTAGCATGTATACTTATGTATGAAAAAAAATGGATTTCTATGATGCTGCCTTGCCTTTTTATTACGTTCTTAATCCACTTGTCATGAAATGTAGCAGATGAGGTTAAATTATATAAGCCTACCTAATTCAATAAGTTAGAAATGTAATAAGTAAGAAAAGTCAAACAAAACTCTCTCATAGTATTTCAAACAGAGAAATTGGGTATTTGGTATCCTCAGTCAAGATTTATTCGGCTATTATGCGTTACCGACGATAAGTAGGGCGAAACTCTGTGAGTATTTGGCTTAGGGGAGAGGGGGACAATTTTCATCTTGTTCTTGGGCATCTTTGCTTATAGACAAAAACACACAGCCAAACAACTAGTTCGAAACAACAAACAAATCTGAACCATATTTTGAGTTGTAAATAATGGATAGATTCAATATGAAATGAATAAAATATTAAAGCATGATGGCTTCTTTATATACAATGTCTTTTCAAAAAGTATCTGACCTTTGGCCAAAAAATATCCCAGTTACTTTGCGGGATTGGGATCCTAATCAAATTCAAAGCATGCCCCTTGTGATTTCACACACTTAACCAAGAATTCCTTCCACTGCCGGAAACACTTCTGGAAGGCTTCTTTTGGGATGATGTTCAAATTCGCCGTCACGCTCTGTTTTATCTTATCTCTACTCAGAAAACGGGATCCTTTCAATGGCTTTTTTAATTTCGGAAATAGCCAAAAGTCGCAAGAAACCAGGTTCAGCGTTGATTGTGTCCAGTAGGTTCTTTGGACAGCAAGACGGAGTTTTTCTGTTCCACTTGGGAAGAAATTTCGATGCCGATCTGTGCATGATCACATTGCATGTGAAGAACCTGTACTGATCGCAACTTATAAGCTTCTCTCGTACGGTTAAACGACAATCTTTCTTTATTAGATTTCCATCTTTTCAACAACAGTTGCTTTTTGAGCGCTGGTCACTTTACTGATGTGTTTCCACTTTTGAATTGGTTAAACCCCTCCTTAATTTGTGCGACCCCCATAGCCTCATCTCCAAACACATGCCGGATCTTACGAATTGTTTCACTTAGAAAACCACCAAGCTTTTGACAAAAAATTTGGATGCAGTACCTCTGTTCGAGTCGTTCAGTTATCTTTAGAGAAATGAAAATCCGACGAATACGTATAATAACACCTCAGTCGACTGCCTGCAGGAAACAACTGAAACACTGGAACAAAGGGGAAAAATTCAAGCATGTGCATTAAGCTGTCATCTCTCACTGTGCCCAGTGACGCCGTTTTAGAATCTACACCGTAAGCAGGAAAATTCAAGGTAGGATACTTTTTGAACAGATTTTGTATATGTCAATGAAAAACCGAAATATAACATTAATACTAAGATGTTTTTTTTTTTTTTTACATTAAAAACTTCACTCCATCAAACACTTGCTGAAGAAAACAGACATCACTTTAATCCAATCATTGAAGGTCATGATCTTCCTGACGGGAGATATTTAAGCTGACTTCTGATTCCATTAAAGCTTGCGTGCGGGAGACTGCTACAATATTAATAGAACAAGGTGAATAAGTCCTCTAGTGGTGTATTGGGGAAGTTAAAGCGCGGAGTACCGGCACTGCCATAGCAAGCCCTGAGGAGGCTCTGTATCAAAATTCCATCGGGCCCTTTTTTACATATGCGAGCCCTGTTAGTAAGACTATAGTTACATATGTTGGGGCCCCTGTAACTTGGAGGCTCCGTATCATTGATACGGTGGTAGCTACGTCCCTGAGTACCGGCTCAGTTATGATTGACATTTGACAATGGTTCAAAATCATGGGTTCAGAAACATACTTATCGATGGAACTAAGCTTAATATATTTATTACTCAAGAACTTCATTGCTGTCATTAAAAGTGCAGCTAATTTACGTCTTAATTTATTGATTCGATTATTTAATTTTACTCTGAAGGCCTTTTTTAATTGCTTCCTTAAGGTTTTATTTTTTGTTATCTTCGTAATAGTCTATTCCATTCAACATGAGTATTAGATTGTTTAATTTTGAAGATTCGGTTTTTTTTGCATTTTTTTTATTTAACTGAAAACGAAAATGGATCAATTATCGCTCATAATATTTGTGAGTTAACTTTATTAGCGTCGCTCTTCAAAGCAGCATGAGGGCTACTGGCGTTTAAACTCATAATTTTGAACCATGGCCAAGTGACGAGAACGATACTTTAGCTGGCATTCCCTCACCGAACTTCCACGCCTTGCCAATGGGGGGGGGGCTATATTCCCCTACTCATGTAGCGTGCATCAGCCCATCTCGGCTTAGCTTTCGAACACGCTACTTGACAACGCCAGCCACGAGTTCGTGACCATGATCACTAGGTTATCATGCAGTGGCGTAATTGAGAATATTAGCCCTCCCCTGCAAACTCTAATTTAGGGCCTCAAGCCCAAATACGTACTTAGCGTCAGTTGAGCTTTGTGCCCTTTAGAGTCCCTGCTCCCCCAGCAATGTGAGGGTTGCGGGGGTGTACGTTACGCCACTGCCCTATTATGGTCACTTCAATATACTTGAGTGAAATCACAATACTTTGAAGAATAGTGAATTCTTAAGTTTTACTGTGGAAATATTTTACCTGAATATACAGTTTAATAAGCTGTTAACAGTATATGATTGAAATAAAGGTAGAGAACTGCATGATTTAAAAAAAGAAGAAAAATAGTTCTTTAATTCTAACAGATATTTTCATTTTAGATACTTAATATAAGATAAACTATTTGAAATTGTTCCTTAAAATTCATACAAAAAGGTTAAAATTCAATGAAAATGTGTACTCTCAACACTCCTTAATCATTAAAAAAAACCTCACACACATTATTTTTATTTTAAGCTAGCTTCTTTAACTAAAAGAAAAGTCATTAAAAAAAATAATATGACGTGTGACTGCTTCCTGGTTGAACAATTCACCTTGGCTGGATATTCTCCAACAGCTTAACATTTGAGCCACTCGACTGCCCCTCATCTTGACCATTGGTGAAACACGCATGGTCATTTTAATCATTACCGTGACTCGCCCATTCCCACCTAATGCGCCGATTTGCTGCGCAATTACGTCATCGCCGAGCATTGCAGGAAAGGCAAGCGAGGTGTGTTGACTCCTGAGATGTGCCCTCATGACTTCGATGTCCTATTCCACAGCCTCTGAATGTTTTGCAACAAAGTAACGCCTTGTACACATATACCGGATACTGAGAGCCAAGATTCTGAACCGGTAATTTTTTTAATTAGTTAAAATAATTAATGATTATTAGTATGTAAACAATGGACTTTAGGAAGAATATGGATATTGACAGCATAGTCAGCGTGGTCAGAAAGGCGCCAATTATGTATTTCAGTCACTTCTTTTGTATGAGTGTTGTTCTTTTTTGGGAATGAATTGGTCGATAGTTTCTTGCGAGATTGCCAATATTTCTTTTTATTACAGACAAAAGATAATAAGTCTCGACAGTTGTATTGATTAAATGACTGATATATATATATATATAGCTACTGTTTCAACAAAACATATTTTTTTTAAAGTACAATAAGTATGTTTAAAGATTTATTTGATTGAATATAACTAATTATGTTTTTACTTGAAACTTTAAAAAGGATATATTTCCACCATTAAAAAAATTAAAAATCTTTCAAAAATAAGTTTGGAATTTTTTTTTAAATTAGTAATATTTTTCTAATTGCTGTGGTTTTTTTCCCCTTCTTATTCAAGGTTGTAAATAATTTTAAATAAGAGATAAAGAAGCAAAATTTTAAAGAATTTACACTAATTAATTTTATAATTTTATTTTTTAAAATTTACTACGAAATTATTTATAATTTTAATATTTTAAATAAAAAGCTTAGTATATATAATATAGTTTTAAATTTTCTCAGAAATACTTCACTTCTTAGATGCAGGGAGGTAATTAAAAAATTTCGATTTAGTTACGAATATGCTATTGCAAATAATTCATTTTTATCAGATACAGTTCTCTCTCAATACTGTACGACTAATTATAGAATTAGATTTTCGGTATGAATATTTATGTCATAGTACTCAAATTGAATTATTATATACTGAACGTATAGCAAATGGATATATCGTTATTTTTGTGTGTAATATATCTTTCTAATTATTAATTGAATTTAAATGCCACATAATTTAAGGTTAAATACTACGGAAGTGAATTACGGACTTAATTTAATTACTGTAAATTTTATTTCATTTACCAATGCATGGAATAGCAACAAAATTTCTCTTAATTTTTTTACTGCTTAAGAATTTGTGAAGATATAAAAATTTTTTCCAAATCTCCAACGATATTAAAATTAGAATGATGGTAAGTGTAAAATTATTAGAGACTTGTTATACATTATTTAGGAGGTTCAAAAGTTATTAAAAATTCCCCAACAATTGCTTTTATTTTGATTTACATATTTTACTCCTATTTTGAAATTTCGAATAAAGTAATTTCATCAGTTCTTGAGCATCAATTTCACTATACCATATCTGTCCATTTTTGCATTCAGCAATTTTCTTGGTAAATATCGAATTGTGATATTTTATACAAATTTAAAGAATTCCTACAGCGTTTTTTATGAATTAATTGTTTCAATGTGTTCAGTTTAGATCCATTGATAAATTCATTCTTATACTATTAAATTACAGCGTAGGCAAATTCTATGATGAATTTCTAGAAATGCCGTCAACTAAACTAATTTTTAAGCTACTGTTGGGACTGATTTTGCATTTCCAAAATTTATTCCATTCTGTTATTTTTTAACGTTTGATAAGATTCATCATTGTTGTTGTTCCTAATGCCACCTATCTGACGATGTCATATCGACTCCCACGAAATTCATCACGGCAAAGATATACGACTGTCGTCAACCGTGGCTTTGAGCACCATACAGGTGACAGTACGTTTTAGCACGGTTCCACCCCAATTTTGAGGGAGAACACCCTAGGGATGGTTAGGGGCCTCCGACTTATCTTCCCCTTCGACCAAACTCACGAGAGGACTTGCGGCTCGACGACAATTTAGAGTACCCCCATGCCACAAAGGCATTATACATTTACAAACATCCATGTCTTCTCCGGGATTCGAACGCAGGCCCTACGGCACAGCTGTCAGCGTCGCTAGCCACTATACCGGATGGGTGACAACATTCCTCCTTTAATATGTATATTATCATGCTAATTTATTTTTAAAGCAATCAGATTTCCAAATTAAATACAAATAAACATTAGTAAGAAGCTTGGTGGCAAAATAACAAGAGCTTTGAATTTCATTAAAATATTCCTTTCCCGATAGATTGTCTACACACAAATTATATGTCTTCTGTTAATGGCTCCAAGTAGATAGAAATGCTGCTATTAGTTCGTGTGTAGCTCATGTATAATAGCAATTAAGCAAATTGAAATTTATATGGAAAATGCGACACTATAATTCTTATAAAGAATATTTATTTATCAAAAACGAGAAATAAAAAATTTAATTTTATAATAAATTTATATGGAATAAAGGCGACACTTTAATTTATATAAAGAATATTTATTTATCAAAACTAAGAAATAAAAAATTTAATTTTACAATAATTGATAGTTTTAAATAATAAAAAAATTAAATTAATTTTAAGGTATAATTTTAGTAAATTGGAAGGGGGGGGGGATTTTTAGAAAATGTTAGATTGCTATCGCCACCTTTTATTTTTGGCGATCTGCTTTTGTATAATCATCGCATTTGTCCACTGACTGTCAGACATATCCTGGTTGGTCTATTTTAACTCTACTCGTTTTATATATAAGTATTTTAAAATATGCACTTTAATCAATTTAATCGAACGCTTTGGCTGGAAAGAATCCCTGATCACAAATATTTATTTATTTCACACGACATTGGTTTTTGGTATACATTTAATTTCAAAACAGATAGTTTGTTTTCTATATATTTAGACTTCTAAATTACTTTTATTTACAAAAGGGAATACTTTTCGATCTTCTGAATGACACAATGTATCCCAAGAGGATGCCAAAAATTCCAAACAACTAATCATCTTACCACCGTCAACTTTTTTGAGTGATGTGGCTAACTAAAGTGATGTAAATGATGAGTTGTATATGTATCAAAATACAAAAATCTTTATTCAACAAGATAAGGATCATTGCTCAAAAACAAAATCGATGCGATGTTGTGTCTCTTTTTTAAAATTTACACATCTGTATTATGAATCAGAGCTTTTTTTCTGTTTGTTTTAACCCAAATTAAATAAACCAATGTTGGATGAATCACTGCAACTATTTCAATGATTTCACTCAATTAGCATTACTTTTTCCTCTTAAGACAATTTTGGGTGGAAATTACAAATTCGCGTTAGTAGATTTCTCACAGTCTTGTGCTTCGTCTTTACCTTTAAACAACCTTTAAGCTGTTCTTGTTCTATTGAATCCATTCTTTCAAATGGTCTTTTTTTTGTAATTGGTCCATTCTTATACATTCGATGCTACTGAAATTATGTGATAAGTGATTTTTTTTGAAAAGTTAAAATTTAGTAAACGATGTCCTTATGCAAGTCATCAAATCGTTGATGGGAGAATAGTTTAAAATAATTGCTTCAGAATTGTTTTGCGTTTCTTCTGTATGTGGTTCGTTTGTACTCTAACAGCAAATGCCTCATCATACTTTTCTAAAGCAGGTAAGTTTTCTTTCTGCACATTTTTATCTAACAGATAAGCGAATGACCCCCCCCCCTTCTATCCGAAAAGTACGGCTACGCTTTCAAATTTTAATTACAAATAAACAAAGATATTTACTTGCGCTTTTTTATGATCCATAAAGATTTTTTTTCAATGCTTTATTGCACGATTTCAATGCGACCACCATTAGACGCGCTCAACACATCGAGTTTATACGAGATTAATGTCATCTCAGCTTCTGCTAGGGCGACCAGATTTTGTTTTTGACACAATACGCTACCTATCGTCATAAATCTTTCGTACCACTTATAAATTGTGAATCTTGGAAGAGAACTTCACTTATAGGTAGTCCGAAATTTACGCAGTACATGTGTTGCAAATTTAAATTCGATAAACCATGCTAAAACTTTCTCTTGTTCTTTACGGTGAAGCCATTTTGAAACGAGAATGTAGCAAAACGTGGGCATTACACCATCTAGTTTGCATTTCCTTAAATAGAAATTTTAATCTATTCTTTATGAAACATAGGAAACCGTAAGTGGAAATCTTTGCTTATTTTTAATTCATTTTTGAATATATATATCTCATTCTTCAAGCTTTGGAGTGTATATTTAATAAACCAGAGTGTGCTTTAAAATATTTTATCCCTCAATAAAACACATTACAAAAAAATAGATGTTCATTTCTTCCCCCCCCCCCTTCTTTAAATAAGTGATAGTATATACGAAATTGTACATTTTTTATTCACGTTTTTTTTAATATTATTTCTCGTTAATCTTACTTTCCGTAGAATCGTAGACTAATAAAATAATACAAGTAAATGCTTTAAATGTCGTTTCTCCGATTTTTAGAGAAACCAGTATTTTATATATGCATAACATAGTATCATAATGTTCCTAAAATAGATTTAAAAGTACACATTTCTTTTCATTCAAAAATTTGTTTCCGATAACTCAATTTTAAAAAAATACTTAAAAAAATATACCACATCCTATTATGATATCAAGTACAGTACCATTTTAAACTGGTATTAACAGTCATAAAACTAATTTTTAGTAACATCTACTAAAAGAAATTGTGTTTTACATACTAAAATTTTATTTTCTCTCTTTTGATAAAAAAGAAAGAGAAACAAAATTCATTCAAAACAGACAAGGCACCAACGGATGTCTGCGCAAGGCTGAACGTGTGAAAACTAAAATCTGTGTAATAAATTTTAAAAAGAACTAATGGAAATGATCAATAAATGTCACTTGAGTAAAGATAAAAACTAACTATATTGACCTTGGCTGCTCACATATTTTATGTATAGTCTTGCATTGACATACAAACCTAGAATTTTTTTTTCTCATTGAAATAAACGCATCCATCGCAATGCAGAAAACGATATGTCACAGAAAGAATACCACGCATTACAGAGCACTAAATGAAGCTTGTTTAATGTCTTTCTCCCATCAACAGGTGAAATGACCTTGAAGTTGATCCACCAACACAAGCACAATGAGATCTATAGCCGCTGCCATTATATATGATATGAAAAGGGGAGGACGAATTTTCATCTTGAATTATACTTTCCCTATTTTTTTAATATATTAATGGATTGTCTGTTTTTTTAATATATCATTGTGATTTTTCTCAATTGCTTTTCAGTATTTAATTATCTTACAAATGTCACATTTTTTCATCATTTGAGAGAGATACTTGACTTGATAAGCCAAACTTTATCACTTGGTATTATATTTTTTTTTATATAATATCTAATAGTTTAACTTTGATTTTAAATATTTTAGTAATTATTATAGGCTATAATATTATCGTTTTACATTAATAGATTATGGTTTTATCTATAATAATAGTTAAACTTCTCTAGAAAATTTCTTGCTTTCCCTATGGCCCAGAGTATTGGCAAATTCAGGTGAAGGTTGGCTGGCCGAAAAACATTGTTTAAACCTGCATTCCTGGTTCCTAAGGCTAGGAGTTTGCTCTAGTATTTCTGTGGCTAAATCTATTCTATCATGACTATAGCTATCTTAGGTATATAACTATTTTTTGTAATATATATATATATATATAATATTCTCTCTATATATAGAGAAAGAGAATTCGATTTTTTCGTCATCGTTAAAGTTTTTGCATGGAAAAGATTTTATATATTTTTAATGGTAAACTAAAGCAGCGAAATATTTAGCATTTACCCGCGAAATCATTGATTTTTTTCTTGTATTGTTTCAATAGTGAAATGGATTATAAAAATAAAGAATTAACAGGCTAGAAAATATGGCAGTCAACATAAATCTTTAAGAAAGTAGAAATTTTGATTATAATGTTTACTCTAAATCGCTTTCTGCTTTAAATATGAAATATCTGTTTATCAACAATTCTTATTTTTAAAACAACTTTGGACAAATACTTAAGCGCACGCACACACACAATAGACATATAGTAAATTATATAACATTTCTAGCACGTATATATATATATATATGTGTGTGGGGGGGGGTACATATTATTTGTAAGAATACTGTTTTCTTCTTCTAATATTTCGCTCTATTTGTGTCATATTTATACCTATTTTCTTTTCCATGTTCAAATTCTAATGCTATAAGAAAACACGGAACCAGAGTTTAGAACAGCAGTTGATTATATATTAAGAATTTTGGCGATGGATTATACGTTCAAAAATAATTCTTTTTAAATGTAGATCTTAATGCATTAAAATAAATTCGAAAATTTAATTCTACACAATATTTTTTCAAGCGTTAAAAGACTGAATGCATTCTTTTACATATAATTTAATTGATATAATTAGCAGCAGTGTTGAAAATGTAAAAGAAAGCTGTTCAAACTATCTTAAAGATTATTTAATGTGCATTTCAAAATTATTCTCTAGTATATAATATATCTTATTGTGAAAATTATAATTTGCTTTTTTTTAGTGCAGTTCACTGATTTTTAGATTGGTAAAAACGTAATTTTTAGAAATTTACTTACAATTTGGTAATTAACTCTAGAAGTTTAACTCTTATTAAACTAGCTTTAATTGCTCTTTCTTATCGTATGAAAAGAGAAATTTATTGTTACATCTGTCGCTTTACAACTAAACTTCAACCATATCGTTATTTAATGGGATATTATTATAAGTTATTATTAAATAATTTTATTTTTTTTATCTTCATGTAAAATAAAATATTACTCTATTTCTCTTATAAAGTTATGATTACTTCCATCAGAGCTGTTTTTTAAACATTGAACAAGGGACATTAGAATCAGCATTATTTGTTTATTTATTTGTTTATTTATTTATTTTTTTTTGTAACACTTTGTTCATCTTATTTCTGTCTTTAAAATATTGTTACGTTCGAGGATTTTATGCTATCAGCCGCAAAGAGCAAGTGGATGGAGTGATGAAAATTCTTCAGGAGTGATGAAAATTCAGTTGTAAAAAAACAATCTTTGAAATACAGGGTACAGCAATAGAATTCGTTTAATAAATGCCAGAAGGTCTTCATACCTTTTACAGCGCTCAGACAACTATCAAATTCTAAAATTACAAGTGGATTAAAAGTTATTCACAAGCACACACCCGACCTATTCAACAGCCGAAGTAATAACTAATCGCTGGTCGACTCTTCAATGGTCAAAACAATATTAAATTTCAGTGAGCGGCTCATATTTATAGTCTGCACGAGTCTGTCGAGAAAAGTCCTTTTTCTTCTCTTTCGTGCTATTAATAGATCTCTCCAGCAATTTTCAGAAGCATCCATATGGTCCCCAAGTCGCCAAAATCATGCCAATTTGGCTCTATCGCCAATATTCCACCAAGCTTCCATTGAATCGTCATTACAATGTAAGGAACGGTGTTGCTCACAAATATTACAATTTTAGCATGAAATAAATACAACATTGAGTAATATTAACGTATTACACATCCAGTTATAAATTATTTACATTATTTTAAGCTTTCATTACACAATATTCGCAATAATACATTATGATTAACTTTGTTTTAGAGTCTTTATCTATCTCATTACTAAAAATTACTGAGTTTGTCACCCATTATGAGTATACAATCAGTTAGGCAAAATCAAATCACTTAAATATTTTATTTACTTATTTGTTTATAAATATACACATTTGCGTGTGTGCAGTCAAATGACACATCATTTTGTGTGGTGAACAAGTCGGAAGGTCACAGCTCTAAATCAGTAAGAATTGGAACTACTTTACATATATAGTCAGCGATTTTTCGTGAGGCGTTCTATAGTTACTGGTAACGTCTAGAATTATCCAACAGAAAGTTGACCCAATTTAGAACTTTCGTAAAGAGAATTTCGTAAAATTTTTTTGGAGATATTTTTTTAATGAAAAATACATTTTTAAGTAGAATTATTGTTATTTAAATACTAAATACAATGATATATAATCATATTATGTTTGTCAAATTATTACTAAAAATGTAGCTAAATTCCTACTGTTGACTTTAAAATTCAAATCTGATCCCTAAGTGGGAATACAAAAGATAGAAATATTATAAACAATAATCCCATAATTCATTATTTCAAACTACTGGTGGAAATTTCGGACTCTACTTCTCTGCCGAAACAGCATAACAGCAGAAAAGAGCATTTGTGTGTCAGAGGTGATTATTCTTTCAATAATAGTAAATTAATGGGAGTAACTTGGTGATATTCTTGGTAGTAAATGTGGTCGCGAACTGTCGAAAATTCGCCGAATTTGGCGACAAAAACAAATGTACTTAGAAGAGTCCAGAATGTTTATTTCGCTAGAAAACTCCAGTAGCTCCTACAAAGCTCTTTCCAGCTTATTTATGGATGTTGCAGAGAAGCAACATTTGAGTCTGTGTGTTTTATTTGTCTTTTGCAAAATAGGGATTATTGTGATGAATATTTATGTGATTATTGAATTTGTGTTATTACGTATTTATATACGTGTGTTAATTGTATAGAAGTGAATAAATTTGTTAATTGGAAACGTAAGCGAATGGACTTCAAGCTCATACATAAAATAATACTATCATTCTGCAATTTTTTATTGTAATACTTATATAACTAGTATAAATTTTTAACTGTAGTACTTACTTTTCAGTGTATATATATCATAAATTGAGATTTCCAAAATAGACTAAATCTGGTGATTTAATCGTGATTTAAATAACATAAAATAAGTGATTAAATAAGATTTTTCATTTGTTTTAATTTTTAAATTAATAGAATTTGTAAATATTCAGTAAAATGTTATCAAGAGATTCGTAAGAGTTTTTAACTATTGTGAAAGGAAATCTTAAGTAACACTTTCACATGAATGATTGAAAGTTTTTAATTTATTTCAGAGGAAAATATTATACAGAGAATGCAAAAGTATTTGGTAAGAAGAATCTCCTGTGACATTTATGCTTACAAATATTGTACATAATGCTCTGCTTATTCTATTTAATCATTTTTTAAAACATAATTTAAGTTTCTTGCTCGCTGTCTCGCCACTTTGAAAGAACTTATTTGTGGTCGCTTTTTGTACTGATCACTATGTGATTCGTTTGTGTTGTATCGCTGTGTGGCCTTTATGTGCTACCGCTATGTGACCGCTTTTCTCGATAGCTAAATTTTTTTTAAACTTTTTTTGCTAATTGTGTGTACTCAGATTAAATTCAAACTTTGAAGTCAAACTTTTTCTTCACACTCACAAAGCAATGCTCTGTGTGTCTTAAATGAATGTTTTGTGTATTTTTATTGAAGCAAAACTTAGTTATGATTAATTTTAACAAGTTTCTTTTTTTCAGCCGATATAGATAAAAATGTTTCAGCATTTATTTCGCTAGCTTCGGGCTGAAGTAAAACTGTTTTCTTCTAATAAATAAAATAAGAAAATCTTAATTGCAATATTTGTCGAGAAAGTTTATTGCTAACAAATAGGAAAATTTTAATTATTGCATGCGGACACAATAAACTGATAATGTAGTATATAAAAGGCTGATAAGAGTGGATAATGTTTTTATCTAGGATTCTATCATTAAAAAAAATTTGAAAATTTTAATTATAATTCCTTAATTAAATTTTCGAAATTTAATATTATTTCACTTTAAACTTATTATTTTTATCGATTTTAATAGTTTTTTTTCTTCAAATTGATTTTTCTCTTACAATACTATTGTTGGATGATATATTAAAAATAGTTAGGATATAATATATGAAGAGGAGAGGAAGGAGGAATTGAAAAAAGAAAAATTCATTATAAATATGGATTAAGAACATTGCGATTGAAAAAAAAAAAGAAAACCGTTCTTTACTTTCCTAAAGCCGGATTTTTCACTTTCAAATTTACACAATTGGCACATGTTACATGAGAACGCATTTGAATATTACTTATTCAGATATTAAAGAATATGGATTTTTTTAACATTCCTAATGTAATAATTAATCATTAAAAACTATTTTTTTTTTCTCATTATATTGTAAAATACGTGCATGCAGGACAGCTTTCTTGAATACAACATATACAAAATTTAAAAAAAAACTGTTAAAGCATGATATAAAAGGCAGAAATCTCTATTGCTCATACTTTAAATCTTATTCTTCTAATATTTTTTTTTTATATTCGTGGTTTAGTATTGTTTTGTAATGACTGTTATAAATTAAATAAGAAGTAATATAATTCTGGAATAAATTCTTTATTTTATTTTTGATCGATAGAATCGTTTTTCATTCTTCAATTCTAAGCAAATTCATCGTTAAAAATACAATTAATAAAAGAACTAATGTAGATATTTCATTTTAAATCATGTGTGTTAATCTAGCCATTACCCTTCCGCTCTTTTGGGTATTTTGTTGTGCGATGAAATAGTTTTCTTTAAAGTTATTGGGACTTAAATCCCAGCATTAAGCTTTCGATTATATTCAAAAGCATATTTATAGCCATCGCAACTTTATTCGAAAAAGACTGGACTTAAATTTCTAAAATGGAAGAATAATTATATTTCATGTGCTCCCCCTCTCCTATAGTCTGATTTACCCAAAAACTCATTCTTAACAGATCTCTCCCGATAAAAAAACTCTGTCAGCCTAATTTCAAGTCTATGGGTTTAAAAACGGCAATTTTTTATGTAATCTGTAACTACCCCTCATTATAATTCGATTACCACGAAACCCGTTCTTAGCATATTGCTCAACAAAAGAAACATGTGAATCAAATTTTAAATTTCTTGATCTAATTATTCAGGATATATCATGATGAATGAATGAGTCATTTCGTTCTCCTATATATATAGATAAAACTTAAAGAAACAATTAATGAATTCCATAGTTTACCAATACTTTTTGTTGGTTATTGCTTGTAATGTGCATATACAGCATGTATTAAAAATTCTTGACTGACAAGCAAATAAAATGCAAATATTTAATAGAAAGAGATCCACTTATTGCCAATATTCTCTATTAATCTTTTTCCTCACGTCTTCTTTTGAAAGATTTCCGTTGTTAAAGAATGTTCGTTCAAAAACAAATATTTTGACATCCTATACCCGCGTTAAACACTTTGTTAGCTGGCCCGCATTATTTGGATTGCTAACACCCGGACATTAACACAAATTATCTGTTAGCTTAAGAGCAGCACGTTCTCTTCGGAAAGCTCAACCGCGTCGATGATCTCATTATCTTTGAAGTGTGTCATAATATTTATCTTTTAGAAAGAATTTTGCTTCTCTAATATCATTTTCGCTCAGAATTAAAACGGAACTGATCCCAATGAATCTTGATAAAAATTTAATAACATCAATAAATATTACTGAAAAAACATCGTAAAAAAATGAACGTCAAATAAGAATTTAATTTTGGGAGTGTTTTTTTAGCAAACAACTTACAGACTGTCAATTTGTCCCCCAAACCAAAGTCACCTTAGCACGGTAAAATACAACTCGTGGTTGTAAAATTCTGCCAAATGGCGAGGTCGACATCTGAGCTAGAACCCTTCTCTCACAGTGCCGATTTTAGCTCATTTCGGGCCCTAGGAGCAGAAGATCTACAAGCCCCCTTGACACTGGAGGATCGAAATTTATTACCAGAAAATCTGGTTAAGTCCAGCTTATCCGGTCCCCTGGGCTTCCGCCCTAGGTGCCCAATGGATAAACTGGCACTGTTCTCTCGACATCCATGCAGTGGCAGCGTAAGGAATTTGAATATCGATAGACGTCAACTCCTCTACACGGCTGATCTTTTGTAGAATCATTACTGGAACATGTTCCAGCCATGAACATTGTAGGTCACAAGTTTGACACCGTGATTACTTTGTAAAAGTGACATGGATGTGAAGCCTTGGGTGCCAGCTTATATGTCAATCTGGTCATCTGACTGTATCTTAGATGACCAGTTGCTGTGTTAAGTGAACGATTTCCGAGACGGTTTCTATTTTTCCATATTCCGACGGTCAAGAAGAACGGTTTCTGTTTTTCCACAAAGCAGTACCTGAAGTAACAAGGACTCAAAAATTAACTCGAACAACTAATTTTATGTAAAATTTCAAAAAGATTTTGTTTTTATCGTGACAAAATCATCCAAAACCTGAAATTTTAGATAAAAAGAAATGCTGTTGTACAATTATTAATAATCTAAGTACGTTATTAATTTTTTTTAGTTATTAGCCATCAAAAAAGAGGCTTTTATTTCCCCTGCAATTATTGTCGTACCTGACAACTTTTCAAGTAAAACAAGTGCACCATGAGTTATTGCCACTGACGTAGCTAGTCTTGAGGGGTGCTGTATCAAAATTCCTTGGGGGGCTTTTTTTGGGGTCCCTTAACACTTAACGATCTTTTGCTTATGCATATTGGGGACCCGTATAATTGATACGGCTGTACCTACGCCCCTGATTATTGACCATATAAAGATGCATTTCCACATGTTGATGCCATTGTTCAATCAATATAATTTCCAATATTATTATATTGATATAATAATAATACATTAGACTTAGAATTAAGTTTGTGGGGTTCAGTTTTTTTCTTCTTGATACTACCCTTATCTTTTATTTACATATATAGCTGTATTAAAATAAGGAAAAAAACTGGAAATATGTTTTTGTGAAAACTAAAAAAGTTTTCTATATAAAAATATAAAACCTCTTAGGATACTATAGGATATGACAATAATCTAGTTGCTAAGAAATATGTAATAAATTTTAAAAAGCTAAAACAATTTGAGAAATGTAGGCAAATATAATTGCAGCAAAACATGTAATTTTAATAATAAAAAACATAAATAATTTAACAGTAAGAATTCATAAGCAATGGCAAATACCGGGAAGCATTTTAAGATAAATTTGTTCATAAAAATACTTTTTAAAAAATCATTGTAAAAATTATACATAAAAAAATATAAAAACCATAAAAAATTTTAAAAATTTTTTAGAAAAATGAGAAGGGTGTAATTTAAAAATTAAACTTTATCATTCTGAAAAATACCAAATAAGTTAACTGATGTGGTGCCATCTATTTTGAAGTAGAAATAATAATAGAAAATAGGATACAATCAAAGAGTAGAATTATAAAAAATGCATAAGAACATTTTTAATGAAACCATATACATAAATACGAATAAAACTTTGCATAAAACATAAGAACATATTTTTTCAATCACATTTGATTTAATTATTTTTATTGCTGCTGTTTCTACTTCAATTTATAAGAAATCGATATTTATTATAAATTTCTGAAATCAAACGTCTCAAATTTAAAGCAAGTAAATGAATTTTTTTAACAGAATATTTTTATTATACGTATTTATGTATAACTTTATTTACTCCATATCTTATTAAAAGAAACTTGATATTTATAAATTATCACTCATCACTATATCACTGTAATTAATATGTAATCATTTTTTCTAATATATAATAATTTTTTATTCATATAACAGAAAAGTTTTGTAAAAAAGGATCATCATAAAGGGATTTGCAACAAATTATTAAAACAGTATGATAATATCTTATTTAGTAATCTCTGTTGTTGTTACTTATGCTGCCTGATCGATAGTAACATCAGATCAAGGTCCACGGAATTCATCTTGGTAAAGCTAGTCGTAGCTGTGAGCCCCATACAGGTGACAGTAGGATTTGGCTTGGTCCCTACCCAATTTTGAGGGAAAACACGTTTGGGGTGGTCGGAGGCCTCCCCCCTTTCTTCCCCTTCCACCAACCTCATGAGAGGTTTTACGGCTCGAAGGTTATTTAGAGTTTAATTTCAAACTATTTTATACTGCCTAGATTCCCGATGGTCGCTCATCCGGTATAGTGGTTAGGGACGCTGACTATGGTGCCGTAGGGCTTGGGTTCGAATACTGGAGAAGGCATGGATGTTTGTGTTGTAATCTTTCCTTTGTGTTGTAAGCCCCTGTGTGGTACATGAAATTTTATAAATGTTCTCAATAAAAAAAAATTCCCGATGGTCACGCGATAAACGCAATCAAGTGTTTTTTGCTGAATTCGAAGTTCATATTAGACTTGTTTTGTATTTTAGAATCCAAATACAATTTTTAGATTTGATAATTGGGCAAAGATGTCCAAATATTATAATTCTTCAGAAAAATTTGAATTAAATTTTTTTTTCTTCCATTATACGGGTACTTTTAAATCAAGTGCATTCTGTTCACCTTTGAGCATTATGATTTTTAACAAATGTGGTTTTTTTTAAGAAAGTTTCGGTATAAAACAAAAGTTGGCAACAGTGAACCATATAACCGGATTGGCTGAAAATGCGGGAATGCATTTATCACGTGATCAATAGCATCACATGAATTTCGCTCATTATATGCAGCATTTGTTCAATTATACACTATGCATAAATTTTTGATAAAGATATAAATAATATATATCGAGTTATTAATAGAATATTTTATTTTATTTATAAATTATTTAACAAAATATAAATCATTTAATAATCTCTCGTAAACAGTTATATTCTGTTATAATAAAAAACTAGTATTTTACAAAATCTAGGTTAGTGTAGTAAAACAGAAAAATAAAATAAGATGTATAACTTTACATCGTAGGAAAGTTGCCAGAAATTTTACGAACCGTTCTTTTGTTTTGAATTTAAGACTCTGAAACAGTCAAATACTTTTGAAAGTCAAAGACCTGAACGAGGAAGTGAACCTTTTTGTTCTACTTTTTACAATTTTTTATACAAAACTAAATTTTATTGGCAAGAATTCCTATGTTTTTATTAATAAAATTCATTTGTATATTTTATACATTTCCCTCACTTGCTTCTCACGCTATTTCCGCGATTCGATGCATCTAACTTTTTTCCCATAGTCATTTATTTTTTTTAAACGCATAAAAAAAATTTTCTTCCATTATTCCTAAATAAGAAATGTAGGGGGATAAAACAGAAAGGAAGAAAGTTAAAATGTCAATTTCATTGAATAATTGATTAGGTTTATTTGATATATTAAGCAAAGAGGAAAAGCTGTTATATCCCCTTCTATTTTAATCTTTTATGTTCACAACAACCACAAACAATAGATTTTTTTTTCATTTTTCAAAAACAATTTAATTTGCTGTGAAAAATTATATGAATTTATAGTGTCATTACAAAACATCTTATTTCCTGGTGAATGTCAAATTACTCTGTAGCGGTATCTTCTATATAAGTCGGAAACAACCTCCGGATAGGGGGTGATCATTTTTGTCTAGTGGTCATGTTATTCGGCTTCAGATCCGAAGGTCGCGGGTTCTGTCCTCCGGAAATAGATAGCCACTTCATTGGTGACCCTGGTTGAATTTTAAAAAAAGTAACCTTCTGGTCTGTCGTGGCACCATCTACCTGCAAAAAGAACATAAAAAAAACTCGTCTGACTTACTTGACGCAGAAAAGTCGTCAGACCCACTTGACGCAGTGACCAAAGTCGTCAGACTGTCTTGACGCATCACCACCAATCAACAACACACACACACTCGTAATATCAAATATCTCGTTCGTTCGCCTATCTACTTATTCAGTGGTGGGAGAGTGTGTAGCGGTGTTTCTATATAAGCCAGTAACAACATCCGATGATTTTGGTCTAGTGGATAAGTTACTTGGCTTCTTAAATTACTTCAGGTCGCGGGTTCTGTCATCCGGAATAGCGCGCCACTTCAACTCCTTCGCTTCTTTTTTTTTATAAAGAAATAAGTGACTAGTAAATATTAATAGCTCAAATATAAATTCGCTATAACGTTAATCGAATTTTTTTATTCTTATTTATCAAATTCATACTTTAAAGCTACACGAGAGCAACTGACGACGGTAGCTAAGTGGTCACATAGTTGCAAACTCATGGCCACCATTGTTTCAATCTGTTCGTGGTAGGTGGAGAGTTAGGAGAGGGATTTCCATCTCAGGTGTCGTTCTTGTCACTTGATTGTGGTTCAAAATTTCGAGGTCTGTCATCAATAGCCCTCGTATTGCTCTATAGTGTGACATCAAAAAAACCCTCACTCACTCTTTCGAGTCGTGACTTCAAGTCTTATTGCCGCAAAAGTATCATCGTGTAGAGGAGTTGTTGCTGTTACATTTATTAAGACTCAAAGTCCTCACGTTGGTTTGGTGAGGAACCTTAACCCTTTATCTACCGCAATATGATTTACTGCAGTTTTTTTCAAGCAATATTTTTTTTGAATCACTACATTAAAAATTAAGAGGTATACATAAACAAAATACTCAATTTTGGGAAATTTAATCCGCTAGAGCTAATTAATTAATTAAGGCTATTCAACTGTAAAATTAATTATATACACTGTTCACTTAAAATAAATAGTCAAATCGTTTTTCCTAAGGTCTTCACTAATATACAAAAAAAAAGACGCTTACCTTTCGACATTAACTACTTTTTCGGAACAAAAAGGACAATCTTCGCAATCCGATCAAAATGTCAGCTGAAAACGCAATTTCTGCTATAGAACTATTCACCTTCCCCGCTAAAATAATCATAGAACCCGTGTTGCATAGAATCATAGCTTGGAAGAGCGGATTTAAAATAATATTCCTGCTAAGTATCGTCCGAGTATTCGTAAAAATGGCTATTCTATGTAATTTTAAAGTGAGTGGTACTTATAAGTACTGTCGGTAGATAAGGGTTAAAATGTAGAGTGCCAAATTAGGTTATCTGACTAAAGTTCAAAATTACGAAATCCGTCTTCAATAGCTCTTATGTTACTTCTAAATTCGATTTTAATAAATATTCAATCGATTGATCATACTTTTAGGCTTGTTGCAAAGAAGTCTTTTCCCGCGAACTAACACATTTATGAAATGTTTAGTCATTTAAAATCGTAGTTAGATTTGATTTTCATTTCTTCGCTCTGCGAAGTAAGACGAAAGCTATTGGCAACGAGCCTCGGTTAAGTGACTAGGATGACACCTGAGTTGGCATCCTCCTCTGCCAACTTTCACACCATGCCATCGGTCGGACATTGAGATTTAGAGGCATCATCCCCTCTACACGGCGGATTTTCAGTGTCACTAGGTCTAGAACCTACTTGACTTGGAATGATTTGAATGCCCAGATGCAGTCCAACTTAGGTTTTAACCTCGTTTTCTCGATGAGGAGTTTAAAATTATACTAGGAATTAATTGTGTAAAAATCATGTTTGATTCCTACATAATTAAGTAGCCAGGAAAACATCGAAAAAAATTGACCTTATGTGAATACCAATGTAATTTTTGTCCTGATACTGTACAATCATCCCCTTATTGTGGATTCAGAAAAACTTTTCCACCTAATAAAATCTTTGCGCTGTTGAAGATGTTCCCCGAGAACAATTATTAGTTTACTTGATATGTCTAAAAAATTAATTAACTTACTAATTACTTGAACTTTGGAAGTTAATTGCTAGTAAAAAGTATTATAAATAATTCACTTGGTTAACAATAAGGCAATTTTCATTGTTTTTGTGACATATATATATATGACGAACCTTTTAATATTTAACGTATTTCAATCCATTATATTTTATTATTGTTGTAACAGATTTAATAAAATGATAATTTGATGCAAACTTCTATTTTAAGGTGTCATGGTTTGATTCTATAACAGAATGACAAGGACAACTGGGAGTAGTTTCCATTTTGAAAATGTGTAGGAAAAAGGAAATTATATAGTTCTCATAATTTTTAAAAAAGAAAAAAAAGGTTGCAGTGCATTTATTATAATTTGCAAATCAGTGTTAAATGAGGTAAATATATATTAATACCTTAACTAAATTCTCAAATCATCCAGTTCATGATTATAAAATAGTTTGAATAGACATTTTTATAGCTTCACTAGGGCTATTAATTCAATCGTAATTTCGAATCTCAGTTTAGTGAAGAGGAGAACACCTGAACTGATCATTCACTGCCTTAACTTACGTTCCATGCATCTAGGAAACTTTAAGGTTTGATGTCATTTACTGTGAGTCAGACTCCATTATGCTTTAGTGAGTGCATATTAACGGCGCACTGTTCAACTACACGAGGGCTTTTGGCGCGGGCCTCGGTAATTTTGAACCATGGTCAAGTGACGCGGACGACACCTGAGCTGGCACCCCCTCTCCTAACTACCAGACCACACCAACGGGAGGACGTTTGAGCTCTCGACAGATTTAACGTACATCGCTTCCCTACACCGCGGGTCTTCAGTGGTGCTGGGCTCAAACTCATGACACGCTAGCCACGAGTCCGATGCCTGACCACTTGGCTACCGCTGCCACTCCATTATCCTTTAAGTGTGTGATCCTTATCCTTTAGTGTCATTTGAGTGTCCTCGGTAGCTCAATGAATTGAACTGAACTCAGTGGTGCAACAGCCCATGAGGGCCAAGGCCAGCTGTGCCTATCTCAGCTTTCGTGACCTTAGGCGCTGGGGTGCATGTGCAGATGCTTCGGTCAAGTGGTCAGTCTGACGTGAAACCCCCAGTGCTCAGTTGCCAAGCAAGCTTGGCACTCATTTCATCGACCCACTGAAGGTATGACAGGCTCATTCGACCTTGCCCAGGCCGGGATTTGAACCCCGGACCTGTGGGGTGGAAGCGCGATACACTACCACTCAGCCACTGGGCTTCAGTCTGGTAATTATGGTCGTGAATTCATGGTCAACTTGTCATGAGGTCGAGCTATAGATAAACTCGCCGTTTTGTGGGAATGATTCTTGTTAAATCTGTCGAAGCTCACAATCCTGCCGTGGCGTGGTGTGATGTGTTGGGAAAGGGGGCCTGCTCAGGTGTCGCCCTTGTCATTTAAGCCGAGGTTTAAAATTACGAAGTTCGTCTCTGATAGCCCTCTTTTGCTTTGTACTGCTACTTTAATAAACACTCACTCATTCATTAGCCCATATTTGATGAAATCAGGATTTGAGCTCACAGCATCGCTTGCCATGACAATTGTGCTTTTAAATCATAGATTATAATCGGCTTAACTAGCCTATGTTAATATTTTAATATTGCTAATTATTAACTTATAAATTATTTCTAAGGGAATGTCTTTTCGGAAGTTTTCCTTACTTAAAAAAAAAAGATTTTACGATTTCTAGATGACTTAGTTATCTATTATCCATCCCCATGGCGTTTTCTGTCACAGGTTAACAAAAGCAACGCGTCTGCTGTATACCCTAACTATTCTTCTCTGTTTTCGATACTTTAACAACCCATGGTGGCCACAGTAGCCCAGGGGTCATGGTCACGAACTCACGGCCGATATTGTCGTGACGCGGGCTCGAAACCTAGCGCCATGGTGAGTGAGTGAATATTAACGTCGTAATGTTCAGCTGTAGTGTATTTATCTTGGGTTTGGGAGCGCACTGTTCAGCTACACGAGGGCTTTTGGCGGCGGACTTCGGTAATTTTGAATCATGGTCAAGTGACGATGACCACACCTGAGCTGGCACCCCTTCTTCTAACTACCACACCAATGGAAGGACGTTTGAGCTCTCGACAGATTTTTCGTGTATCGCTCCCCTACGCGGTGGATCTTCAGAGGCACTAGGCTCGAACTCATGACACGCCGGCCACGAGTCCGTTGCCTTGGCCATTAGGCTACCACGTCCACAAACCTAGCACCACAGAAGATCCATCGTGCAAAAAAGCCGAGACACGTTAAATCTCTCGAGCCTCAAAGTCCTCCCGTTGGCGTGGTAACATCCTCGTCATTTGACCGTGGTTCGAAGTTACAAGATCCGTCGCCAGTGGCCTTCACATTGCTTCCTAATACGACGAAAGTCAGTCAATCAACTATTATTCTATCCGGTTTTTTTCTGCCCTTAAAAGCAACGACGAATCTCTCTGTCAAACGATAAGGAAGGCACCTCAGTTGGCAACTAGCTCTCTAAAGTTCCACGCCTCGCCAATGTAAAGGCTTTTAGGCCCGACATATTGAACGGGTATCTGCCCTCTATATGAAAGATCTTTTTGGACATAGACTCGAACCCAAAGCAGCAGCAACACCGGCCTTAAGCTCACAAACACTCGGGTACCGTGGCTCTTTTTTTCGTTAAGCGATTGAGTGTTTATTAGCATCGCGCTATAAAGCAACACGGTCGGTATTGGCGACAAAACTCGTAATTTTGATCCACGGTCATGTGAGAAGGATGACATCTAAGATCACGGACTTTTTAAAAAGTGTTAAATCTATATCTCAAATGCGCATTTTTTTCCTTAAATTAACTGATGTCTACAAACACTTGACCAAAATTGACTTTCTACCAATAAAACTAAATAGTCTATTAATTTATTTATTTCAAGCTGAAGTGCCTGCGATAGCCTAAGGGTTATTGCCACGACCTCTTGGGTGGAGTGTCATGAGTTCGAGCCTCTGGAGACCTCCACGTAGAGGGCTGATACACATTAAATCTCTCGTGGCTCAATGTCTTCCTCCCATTGGTGGTGTGGTAGTTTGTAGAGTTGGGTACCAGCTCATGTGTTGTTCACGTCACTAGACCGAGGCTTATAATTACGAGATCCATCGTGAAAAGTCCTCATTGCTTTATGATGGGATGTAAAAATAAACACTTATTTACTAACTCATCCTAACTTTTACAGAGTTTAATCTAAATCCCAAATACACAATTATTTTCTCCCTTAAATAAACGTGTTTACTACCTGCGTAGCTAGTCCTGATTAGGCCCTGTATCGAAGATTCATTCCTTGGGGCTCTTTTTAGGGCATCTTAATAATTTACTAATATTTCCTTACACGTGTTTGGGGCCCCTGTAGCTTGGGAGCCCCTTATCATTGATACGGCTGATACGTCGGTAGCTACGCCTGTGGTGTTTACCATAGCTTGGCCCAAAATGGTCTTTGTTTTAATTAAATTAAACAATTTTGACTTAATTTATTTTTTACAAGTTGAATCTAGAAATAAGAGGAGTGTTTTATTAATGCCTCTCTATAAAGCAACACGACGGCTATTTGGCGATGGACCTCGTAATTTTGAACTATAGTCAAGAGACGAAAACGAAACCTGAGCTTGAACCCCCTATCCTAATTTCCACACTACACCAACGGGAGGACGTTTCAGCTTTTATAGATTTAACGTGCCCTTACGCAGTGGGTCTTCAGCGGTACTAGGCTTGAACTTATGACAAGCCAACCACGAGTCCGTTACCTTGACCACTAGGCTACTGCGGCCATTATAAAGAGGGCAGTAGCGTAACGTACACCCCCCGCATTGCGGGAGGCCCAAAGCCTGACTGACCTGGCCCAAAACCATGACTTTGCAGAGTTGCCCTAATATTCTCCGTTGGGCCACTGAAAGAGCGAAATGTAAAATGCATGTATAAAGTTAAAAAAAAAAAGAAAGATTTTGTTGAAAAAGAACTTTTTAAATTAATCTTAAAAAAGAAATTGATACTTAATTCCAGATATCATATCATGTAAGCCCATGGAATTGCTTTGAAACATACAACTAAATAAGCAACACGACAAGCCCATAAGAATTACACATCGCAACTGAAAAAGCTCAATCATAACTACCCATTCAAGCAAACAGAGAAATTAACAATACTGGTATACATCATTCAATTAGTGACATCCTCCGATTCGCATCTTCAACTTTTGTCTTGCGTTTCCAGAACAACAATAAAAAAAATAAGTAAAACAAGCCAGACATTTTTTTGTTTTGTTTCTCTCTCTACTTCAATATTCCTTTTTTTAAACCTTTAAACTTATAGATTGCCCCTTCCGCTGAGCAGTATTTCCTAGTAAAAGAAATTGAAAATACCGCTGTTTATTTTAACTGATATCCTATGCCCACGCCTGGATCTATATCTGACAGCCGTCCGCTATCGCGAATTAGAAGCCCTCCGCGCAGGGAATGATGTAACGCTATTTGCCAGGAACAACTCAAAACATCGCATGCGTTCACTGACTCAATCTTTTTGACTTCTTTGAACGGTGGAGAATCACTCATTTTTATTCTCTTACATCTGTGATTTTCACCGCTGGCTGCTTTTTTCCGGCGGTCAGTTGATTAGTTTCCTGTAGGAGGAAGAGTACCTGTGTGAAGAGTTTTTCTGGGATTCATGAGTTAGTAGTTGTGTGCAGGATACGCGAAGGTGGTGTTAAGATGAAAAAAATTAAGTCGACGATTAAAAAGAAAGAACCTGATAATGAAGCTAAGGTGAAAAAGATTAAATCGACGATTAAGAAAAAAAGCGACAAAAATGTAAGTATTAGATGTTCTTGTTTTGTTTGTATGATGTGTCTAACAATGGCAAGGAAATATTTTTTGTTTGGTTTAAGGAAATTTTGTACAAAAATGGTTTGCTTTGAGTTTATTTGCAATAAATTTAAATCAATTGTATTGGATCATATTTTTACAAAAATAATTTAATTTAAAACATGCCAAAAAACATTGAATCCATTGAAGTAATATTGAAATAAATGAATTGTTAGTTTTTTCCCTTTTTCCTGACTATATTCTTGTAATGAACAAATCTTTCTTTTGTATATGCCGTTTATTTTAACTTTTAGTGTAATATAAAATTAAACCAAATTCTGTTCTTTTTTAATTTTACTTGTTTAAAATATTTTAATTTAAAATTGAACCACTCAATATAATTTTAATACATAAAAAAATTCTATACATATTTGTATTTCCTTAACCCTAATTTAATTGTTTTTATGAATATTATTAAATCATTAATTATGAGATCTTACACGCGCGCGAACTTTTTGGAATGTTTCAATTTAATAAATTTAATTTTGTTTGAAAACCTTTAACTTTATATAGTTGCAAATACATTTTTTTTTTCAATTCTACATTACAAAATTTGTAAAACAGTGTTTGAATTACAGAACTTTTTTTTACTGATTGATGAACTTTTAGTTAAAAATCTGATTTTATGGAAACCAAAAAGTTTATAAACATTCAAACTAGCAATTTGAAAGAAATTTCATTTCCAGTGAATATTGGGATTTAAAACTACGCACAAATCTGTTTCAAAATATTTTTGTTTTAAATTGAGAAACGGCTTAAGTCTATTTATGATTTATCGACAATGGCTTTTAAATATTCTAAACTAGACCCAAGTTTTGTTCAGTTGGCTTTCAAAAAGCATCGCATTATGATAAGAGGTGTCGTAAAAACTTGTATTTTCGAAAATGTCCTTATCATTTATAGTAATTTAATCTGTACTCTTTTGTAAATAGTGATAAATAATGCTTTATTTTTTTTCTTGTCACAAATGTTTATTTTATCAAAGGATAAAGAGGCATAAGCAAGATAATTTGTATTGACAAATACCTAGCTCTGTGTTGGGTTGAATACTCTGACTTAATATTGATCGGAAATTTAATAATAAACAATTGAATTGCTAACACAAATAATAATTCAGATCATTTTAGAAGAATTTTTGAACGACTAATACATGTATGTAAATTAGAAGCTTTAAACTTAATTGATTGCATTAATACTCAAATGCATTTAGCAATGAAAAATTATATGGAATTTGATGAAATTGTACGATATTGAATAAAATCCGGTTCTTCGACAGATTTAATGTTATCTTAAGATTTTGTAATACATACTTCAACAAAGACAAACTAATTCGAATTAATTGTCAAATTGTTAGCTTCTCTCCAAACATGTTCGTGAGACAAAATTAGAAAAAAGGGTTCGAAAAATGGTATCCAGAAAAAAATGGCTACGATTTTAAAGTGCTCGTTAATATAAATATAGTTTCAATCATTTAATTGCTAGTTAGGCATAAATTAAGGTAATGCATCAGTAATTCAGTAAATATTTAATTTTTCACACTTTTTTTTTAATCCAATAAGAACTTGAAAGAAAAATTCTTCAATGCAATGTAAGGATTTTTGAGAATTAAGTTCATTACTGGTAAAAGCAAGCATGAACTGCTACATAAAAATGCTATACTTTATTACTTAGAGGATATCTTACGAAATATGTTTGTATCTTAGACTACACATATATAATTTCTGAAAACAGGGCTTTAAAAGGATTATTTCTCTTTAAATGTGTCTAAAAAATAAAGTAAATAATAAAGTTAAATAATATTCTTGAAAAAGCTAAATACTTTTATCCTTTTGGGTGTAATTAAATCTAGAACTGATTTTGTAAGTATGTGAGAAAATTATCGCTTTTAATTAGAATATTTTTAAGAACAATTTTATGTTAACAAAAGTTTGACAGTTTATGCCAACAAAATTACTGTACAAATAATTCCCTCCAGGATAAATTTACAGTTTTACTATATACTCATAAAAGTAGCTCGTCTTTTGAATTTTTAGACACGACTCGGTGATCATATGTGTGATGTGTAATTCTGACACTTTTGAGTCATGATCTATTTCACTGCAGTTTTTCTTATCCATCGAGCTGTGAAAAATAAAACAGGAGTGTATGCATTTCCCTATATATATAAAAAAATTAGTCCTTTGTTTATTATAACTGCGTTCGTTCTTTTTTTTTTTTTGAGGACGGCTTTTTAATTTTATACAAATTTTCAGCAACAGAATTTAGTTCTTAATGTTTGTGTACAATAAATATCATGTATTAAGTTATTTTCAATAAATATACAAATCATAAGATAATAAAATGTTTTTCATTTATAACTTTTAACAATAAGCCACTGTTGGGCGGTCTCAAAGACTCTACAATCTACATCAAAAAACACTATTTCAACATTGGCCGCGGTAGCCGAGAGGTCAAATTCACTAACTCAGGACCGGTGTTGTAGAGTTGAAGATTCAAAAACTGGTGCCATTGAAGACCCGCCGTGTAGAGGAGCTAACACACGTTAAGTTTGATTAAGTTAAGTCAAAACCCTCCCTTTGGCGTGGTGTAGAAATTAGGGGAGTGAAGTGCTAGCTCAGGTGTCCTTCTCGTCAATAAACCCTGATTCAAAATTACAAGATCCAGCTTCACAGTGAAACGTAAATTATTTTAATGCTACCTGTCTGACGGTGTCAGATCGAGACGCACGAAATTCATCGTGGGAAAAAGCTAGATGTACGCCTGTCGTTAACCGTAGCTTTGAGCACCATACAGGTATTCTATCAAATAAGGATAAAAAGTTTTACCTCACGTTATGGGTTCTATAAATAGTAGATTTCATCCACCCGTTAAAGTGGTTAATGACGCTAACTGCGATGCCGTAGGGCCTGGGTTCGAATCCCGGAGAAGACATGGATACTATGATAGTGCCTTTGCACATGAGGGTACCCTAAATGGCCGTCGAGTCGCAAGTCCTCTCGTGAGGTTGATGGAAGGCCTCTTGACCCAACCCCAGGGTATTTATTCTCCCTCAAAATTGGGGTGGAACTGAGCTAAATCGTACTGTCATCTGTATGGTGTTCAATGCTGCGGCTAACGACTGGCGTACAACTAGCCCCTTGCTACGATGCATTTCGTGGGCCTTAACCTGATGTTGCTGCCGATCAGGTGGTATATGTAACAACGTAAATTAAAATGAAATATTTTCATCCTTATTTTTCTGTTCTGAAAATAAAATCAGATTTTTCTAAAAATCGATTAAGTTGTGTTTATGCAACATAAAAGAATGTAATTTAGCTGTACAGCAAAGCGAAATTTATCAATAAGAGTTTGTTTTATCTTTTGTGTTTGCTGTCTCCAAATTTTTTAAATACACACCACTAAAACTAAAAAAAAAAAAAAAGTTGTTCCTCGTATATACTTTTCCTATGTTGATTCGATTAAATCTGATAAATTATGAACATATTCTATCTTTAAATTATAATTATTGCATCTGGTTCTCTCTAAAAAAATCCTTCAAAATAAAATTTTGAAAATATTAAGGATTTTTTAAAAAATTCTTATTTTTTAAGTGGAATTAAAAAAGATCTGCTTTTTTGTTGGCTATTGAAATGGAGAACGTGAGCAACGTTTTATTTGAAAAATTTACAAAAATTAAGACATTAAACATTTAAAACGGGAAAAATAGTTTATAATCAAACATAACTTTCCATTAAGTTCAATTTAAGAATCTTTTCACTTCACAAATAACATTCTAAACAAAACACATTGGAATTATCTTTAAAAATAAGATATTATGTAAGAAAATCAGAAGATAATTTCAGATTATTTTACTTTAAATTAATAAATCATTAATAAAACAACTTTGATAAACAAGTTCTAAAAATTAGAAGGCGTATCTCATGTGCGTAATATGTTCCAAGGATAACTACAACTAACTAGCTAATATTGCTGACCACTCAACTTTTTCTTAGTCTTCAAATATTTTTAATACGTAACTGTGAAAAAGTTTAATTAAGAATATACATTTTTAACGCCTCTTTAAAATCGGTTTTAAATTGAATAATTTTTAAATATGTAGTTCCAACTATTTGTTTAATTATGCCATATATGTTTAAGTACAAAAAAAAATGCAAATTTAAATAAAATACTTTCGAACACTTAAGTTACATACATTTAAAATTTTGGAAAAATTATATTTCTTCTAGGTATAGAAATTTGAAACTGTTTTTATTTGTTATATCTGTTTAAAATTGTTGATATGTAATATTATCGTTTGGTTTCAAAAATGGATCAAAGTAAATAAGAAAAAATCGAATATTCTAATATCAATATTTTTATTCTTAATAACTATATAAAATCGGAATATCTGAATTATACGCTTTTCATCTAATTCCATACTTTTAAAATCACTTAAAACTAATTCTTTTTTTATTTAAAAAAATTAACCACAATCCCTGCATGCTTTGAAGATTAGTGCCATCATGTGACCCATTTTTTCCTTTGTCGTGCATGCGATATCTTTTACTGTGGTTTTGCTTTCCAGCTAAACTCTCGGATGAGTCACGAAACACAAAATTGCCAGATCTCTGGACACTTTCTATGATGACCTTTATTCGAAGAGTAATGAGATTTCTAGGGACATGAAAAATATCAAATGCTCCCGTGAGAATTGTTGGTTTTTGTCTTCATCCAATGGGGGGGGGGGGGTTTTTTTCTGTACATTTTTACATCTACCTAAGTTTCCCTTTCTTTGTGCATATGTAATTTTTTAATACTATAATGAATGGAACAACGAATTATTATTTCCAAATATTAACTTAAAATAAGTTTCAAATTTAAGTAATACTGAAAATTTTAAATTTATGACTTGCTGTAAAATAGCCAAAATTAAGTAAAAATTTTATTAATTTTTATCGTAAATAAATTTAGTAAATTTATACACTTTATTAAATGTTTATAGGGAGATTATACAATTTTTTTCGTCTTTTAACGACCAACTTATATTTTTATTTATTTATTGAGAATACAACTAAATATACACAAACGATAAAAGTTTACTTTTTCGAACCATTTAATCGAATCTCGTATAAGTTCCGCAGGATATATCGTATAGCTTATATCGAATATCACTGAAGAGAAATATCGTTTGGCTTCTTGACAAAACAAAAGTTTTTCTAAAAAGATAATCTTTCTTTATTGCTGTAAAAAATAGAACCAGAGAAAATTATAATAAAAATAACCTTATTCGCGTGATCCTTTTATTCAAGACATATTTCATTTTGTTAATTTTTAAAATGTTTTTAAGAAATATTTTTCTAAGTGTTTTTGGTTAGCTGGGAGAGAGAAAATCTCGCCAAGTGGACACTTTTGGCTATAGCTCGGAAGTGGATAACAATGCGTGAAAAAGGTTATAAAACATGGAAATTTTTTTTATTAAAAAAATTATTTCCCATCTCAAGTACAGTAATGTCATTCCAAACCGGATCATTATCAACATCATCCCTTCCGGATCTTGCTTTAATGCGAATTCGTTGTGGAGCTCTAATTCTTCACTTCAATTGGAAACGTTACCTTTCGTCAATTGTACCACCTCCATTTCTCCCTCTAAACCATTATCAGAAATAAACTCACAAATTCGAATCCTACGCCGTTGGCAACAGCTCAAAAGACCGTCTAAAACTTTGGTTGCAATGACCATAAAAATTGTTTGTATATAAAGTCTGTTGTAATAAAGAACAAGAAAATTATTCTTATATAATCTAACCAAAAAAACCCATATACAATATCTATCATATGAATGGTTTGGGAGGCGTACACATTTAGATTTTTTACTATCTACATTCCCATGAAAAGCCAGCAATTCACTGGCGAGTTGTGAATAGGCGAAAAATCTTTGGTTATCTTTATGATTAGTATGTGTTGTATTCTCGAAAGGCAACAACAGAAACATTTTATACGAAGCCAAGAAATGTTGTGATGTACGATTTGATAGAATGCTATTAAAGAGCACAACATCATGCGTTTTTGAAGAAACCATCTTATGGTTAAGTATAAAAATTACACTTTAAAAGGAAGAAAACTTGCATTAGGAAAATATTAAAATTTATAAGTGTGTTAATCCATACATTGGTAGACTGTTATTCTAATGCATTCTAGCAAATTTTTTTTGATGAAGATTTGTCATGTGAAAGGAAAATTAAATAGGAGGGTTGAATGTTTTGATTTTTCTTCTTTTTTTATGACGCAAGGACCAATTTAGATCATAATGCGCCAAAATAGAGGAGGGATTCAGCTTGAAAATCCTTTCGTGTTGTGGATATTAGTAGGGTGAGGTACCAGCTCTTGTGTTGTATTTCATCACTTACCTGTGTATTTCGAAATTACGAGGTTCTTTACCGATAGTCCTTGTTAAGCGTTTAGTGTAACATTAAATAAAACCGAAACAATCAAAGAAACATCTTCAGCTTCTCTAAGGAAAATTTTATCCGTTGATTTCTATGATTAAAATAAGTTATCAACCAATAATACATAGAATTTAGGCATATTTTTAATTAGATAATTTTAGGTCAGAAAAATTGAGCACTTTGAAATTTTTTACCAACTATCCAACTGGGAAATAATGCAGAAAAAACAATGAAATAAAAATTCGCACCTTTTCTAATATTTTCTTAATTATTAGGAATTAATTCATAAAATGTATTATAATTTCTTTATTTCACGAGTAGAGAAATAAACCATTTTCATAGATAACGTTGCCATCAAAATGTTGAAATACTTAAAAGGCAATTTTTTAACATCGTTTAAGTATTCCAACTTTATAATTAACTCCTTTTGTTTTTATTTTATTTATTTGCTTTTACTTTCAGCAGAATTAATTAAAAAATTTTATTGAAGAAAGAAATTTCATAATTTTAGTTTTATTCGAACAGTTTGAAAACTTTTTTCATGAAATCCTGTCGTAAATTCGGGTGGAATAAAATTACTAAGCCTAACTGGTTTTACTGGATTTGTAATTTCATTAGGGGATTACATAAATTCAAATGTAGTTGGGTTTTTAAGGAATTAGAATTTTGTAGCCAAATCTAAATAATTTTAGATATTAAAAGTAATGTTCTTTAATAATTTAGGACCTTAATTAAATCAGTTTTTATACTCAACATAAAAGTAATTTTAGATAAAGAATTTTTTTAGCTGAATTAAAATGTTTAGTTAGTTGTAATGTGTTTATTCTTTACCTATATTATCGGGGGAAACCTTTACTGTTAATACGTTACATTTTAAATTGAAGAGGGTCAAAAGAAAGAGAAAGTGATTTTTATAGAATGCTCTAAAAAGGAGTAGTGTCGGATTTTACGGTCTGTTCTAAAAATGAAAGCATGTGAAAAGAAAATACACAAATGAGAGGGAAAAATCTGTTATTCCCGAAGAGGGTTTTTCCTTCGCGTGTTTCTTTTAAACGCACAGAATACTAAGTGTTCACCTGGAAATAACGTACACATGAAATCGGAAATCGTATGTGCAGGTGGAATTAAGCATACGCGGCTGGAATGAAACTTACGCCCTTTGAAAAGAAAAAAACACTTTAATTGCTTATTAATTTTATTTGTATTGTAATTCTATGTCACCTAATACTGTAGATCGTATCAAAATTACATTCTGAAATACGTTTGTATAATTGCACATATCTTTGAACTCGATTTATGTTAAAAATATTTGGTATACGTAAATATTAGTATGCATGAAATTGTATCAAAAATGATTAAACTATAATATTGATTTGATCTTTTACTATAAAATGTAATTTCTCTAATTATCGCTTCTACAAAAATTTTAAATTATATTCTTCATAAATAATCCCTACTAAAAAAGAAAACATGTAAAAATATCCTCTTTTACCCTACCCTATCCTCTTCTATTTAAAATACTCGTAGAAATAGATTCACTCATCACCACAAGATCTCTGGAATTATTAGACTTACTTGAAAATTAGCGAGCATGTTTCTTTTGTGAAGCAGAAAGCTGTTAGGAACGGTTTTTGTGGAATCAATTCCCAAGGAGAATTGCGGAGTTTCGTGGGTGAGTGAGTGAATATTAACGTCGCACTGTTCAGCTACACGAGGGCTTTTGGCGACGGACCGCGTAATTTTGAACCATGGTCAAGTGACGCGGACGACACCTGAACTGGCACCCTCCTCTCCTAACTATCATACCACACCACACCAGGGGTTTCGGGGGAGAATTGCTGAGAAAAAGAATTCCCGTTCTTGAGCTATTGGACTTCGATGTCAGAAATGCAACTAGGTTTGTTTGAATGCATCCCACTATCCATCAATCGCTGTCGGCTGTGCTATGACTACACGCGGACACAGTTTCGAACAATTTATGTGACAATCATTGTTATTGCATTTCTGACGTCGAGCTGTGATGCATTGTTCGTATTGCAAACATGCTTTACGTCTAATAAATGTATTTCTTAACTCTTACTGCCCCTTTTCATTCCACTGGACATCACGTCCTTCATAACTGCTTTTGCGAATTACTCTGACTGAACGAGATTCGCGACCCCATGTTCTATGTTGATTTGTCATCCGCATGCTGCCTATTATATCCCCCACCCTCTGAATTCAACGGTCGGATTTGGCAACATCCTGTATATGTATATGGGATATTTTAAGTGTTTTTATTTGTATTTAAATCGATTAAAAATAGGTATTTTAAAAATGCGCTGCAGATATAAATACATTCTGAAAACTGATACTTCGCGTTCATGAACGTGAACACATTTTGAATTCACATGTTTTTTTTAAAATTCACTCTTACACTCTTAAATCTAGATTATTATGTATGCTTAAAGCTCTGTATCTGAGGGGGCCCTGTATCAAAATTCCTTCGGGGCCCTTTTTAGATATGGCCCTGTTAGTGGGACTGTAGCTACACGTGTTGGGGCCCCTGTAGCTTGGGGGTCCCGTATCATTGATACGGTGATAGTTACGCCCTGCTTAAAAGTTTGAGTGCATTCGAAAAGCAAAAAAATAATAAATATTTCTGTATTTACATTTCCCCCCGATTTATACAGAAGTTAAAAAATGTGAAAATCTGGAAAAAAGAATTATTAAAACATCAGAATCGCATAGAATAAAATACTAAATGAGAAGTTATTTAGCTAAATTTCATAAAAGCTAACATTTTTTGTACTTTAGATCAGGGCTCCCCAACGTTTTTATTTCCGCGGACCGGTTAACGTTTGATAATTTTACCGCAGCCCGCTTATGGGGTGGGGGGTGTTGATTGTTTATATTTTAGATTGCCTTGATTTAATAATTTTAATTTCATTGTATTTAAACATGCCTTCAGAATAAAATACAGTTCCACCAAAAAATGAACATAAAGGGATTTAACATGGAATGGAGTGTAATTTCTATGGTAGTCTCACAAACCCGAGGTGGCCGCGGTAACCTAATTGTAAAGGTAACGGACTCGGGGCTGGCATGTAATGAATTTGAGCCCAGAACCACTGAAGACTCGCCGTGTAGGTGAGTGATGCACGTTAAATCTGTCGAGAGCTCAAACGTCCTCCCGTTGGTGTGGTAGTTAGGAGAGGGGTGTAAGCTCAGGTGTCGTCCTCGTCACTTGACTATGGTTCAAAATTACGAGATCCGTCGCCAAAAGCCCTCGTGTAGCTGAACGGTGAGACATTAATATTCACTCACTCACTCCCAAACCCGAGCGAAATACACTTCAGTTAATAAAATGGAAATAATTTAATGTTCCTTGGGCAGCCCAGGTATCATTTAATTCACGTGCTGGTGCAGGTTCGGGGGTTGAATATCACTTCTTTAGATGATTTACAAAAAAAAAATTGTTGAAATAATCTTCGCTAAATTTAACTTTTCTCTCTATTTGCCTTATTTACATTTGTTGCTGGCGAATCGTCTGGACGTCAGACGGCAGATGGCATTGATCTTTCAATGATTCATTAGCTTAAGCGATTCCGTCGACGCACATAATCCAACTGCCGTGACAGCACCTGCGGAGAAACATTTCGAATTGCCCGTTCGATTCGCCAAAAGCAATAACGAATTTAGAAATACAGAAGTGATAGAGTATAAACAGTATATTGAAGGAATAATATATCTGTACTTTTAAAGTAAATTAAAGTGACTCTACATTCGGACCGGTGATATTGAAGAAGTCTACAAATGAATGTTTTGATATTTAGTGTCAGTTGTATTAGAATATGCATATAAAATTGTTTTAAGAATAGCATTACAAGAACAAATTATTTAAATGCAATTTTTTGGCAACAATTGAAGAAAAAAAAGAGCATTTTCAAAACATTCGCCTTTTATGAAAAATGCTTCTATAATGATAATATTTTGCTTATATATAGCTAAGACTTTTCTACTGAGCTTAAACTAAATTTTTTGAAACATTCGCATCATTTTTAAAATTACGATCAACTGAAATAATAATCAGGGTTTTTTTTTTTGTTAAAATTTCTCTTTTATGTATTAAAATATAAATAAATAAACTTCTAAGTTATTAATTTCAAAAATCGTAGATCAGCTCTTGTATAGAAGTTCTATCTATGCAGAGGCAAAACATAATTATTACAGAAGCATTTTTCATAAAAGGGGAATGTTTTGGAAATGCCATTCTTTCTTCATTTTCTTACCAAAAAAAAAAAAAAAATTCGATTAATTTTTTTATTATAATTATATTTTTTAAACAATTTTATATGTATATTCTGACACTAAATACATATAAAAAAATATCTATTTAGGTGATTTTTCAAAAGCACGATTCCTCGCGTGACCGCGGTAGCCTAGTGGGCAAGGTAACGGACTCGTGGCTGGCGTATCATGAGTTCGAGCCCGAACTGAAAACCCGCCGTGTAGGGAAGCGATGTACGTCCTCCCATTAATATGGTGTGGTTGTTAGGAGAGGGAGGGGGTGCCAGCTCAGGTGTCGGTCCTCACCACTTGGCCATGGTTGAAAATTACGTGGTCCGTCACCAAAAGCCCTCTTGCGACGTTAATATTCACTCACTCCCCCCGATCGTAGCCACCTTGAAGTAAATTAAAAATTTTCAGTAGTTTCACTAAAAGATGCAAAGAATATTTTTTTTATCGTTTTCAATAAATGTTTCAAACAACTATTAGATAGGTGAAAATTATTATATAAAAATCAATAGGAGTCAGTAACAATTATATTACACTAATCGGAAACTGCCAATAACCAGTTATTTTTAATAATTTCCCAGAAATATTTGCATTTCTAAATGAAACCAGTTATTTACTAAAAAGAATTCATAACATTGACTGTAATAACTTACTCCTGCTAAGTAAATTAGCATAATAAAATTAGAAAAATTCTAATTTATTCATTTTTTTTTCTCGCCTTATCATTTTTGGACAACATATTGATACTATAAGAAATTAATCTTTGTAGGGAAACGGATATTATGTTTTTTATTATATCGTGTGGGTTAAGAAGGCCTTGCTTATTAATCATATCCAACATAAACTTTCTACAATTATTTGTCTTCATGATGCAGCACACTTAATGCGACTACATCATCTCTCTTCTTACTTCAGAAGAGTCGCATTTCCTAGTATTAGTTAGCTTTTGACCTTGAAAATGCTCTTTGTTGCCATCACTTATTCTTTTGAAGTGTAGGAGCATCTTCAAAGAATTGTTATAAAAGAAATAATGGAAGTGAGGATAATTACTGAAATGATATTCGCCACTCAAAATATTTATTTTATTTTAATCTCTTTTTTTTGCGAATCTCATTGAAGAAGTTACTCTATTTTTCAATACCTACTATTAATTCACACTCTCCCTATATACATATATTTATTTATACATCTTGTTCAAATTTTCAATCGTTAATAAAATACCTTCTATTCATCCATTCAAGTTCAAATACATTTTTTTAAACTTGTAGAGAATGACACTTTGTTAATACAGTTTTTTCGAATATTAATTGATTAATTTAATTAAAAAGAGTAAATAGTAACAAACAAAAATAATAGTCCAACAGCATATATAAAGGAAATTTGTTCGTTATGTGCTTGTAGCGCAATGGATAGCGCGTTAAACTTCTAATCCAAAGGTCGTGGGTTCTAATCCCACCTGGGAGGGACTAATTTCTGAGAGTGTGATTTATTTTTTACTATACTATTTTATTAGAATAATTAAATTAAATTAATGAATAAATAGTAAACAAAAAAATTGTCCAACACCATATATAGGAAAGAAAATGGAAAATTGCAAGGAAAATCGCTTTCTATTTTGTCACTTAATATTGCGATTCTGCATATGTATATACGTATTTATATTAATTGTAACTATTCCATAAAAGTAATTAAAATAAAATGTTTCTTTGTTGACCTAAGTAGGAATTGACTTAAATTTTTTTTGTATTACTTATTTTTAATGTAATTTATAGATTCTATCAGTTATTAGCGTGTGCATATAACTCTATGTAAGTTTTTGTGTGTATAAGTTAATATAGTTAATAATAATATAGGCTTAAAAATTATTTTTATTAAATATTTTTCTTAGTTTGATTATTCTAATGTAAAAATTGCTAATGATGAAATGCATTATTGAAAAGTACTCTGTGTGAATTAGTTTTTTTTTATAATAATTCATATTGTTAATGAGGGGAGTTATCATTCAAAACTTTGCCCTCTTTAATGGATGAAAGGCGTTTCCACTAAATGACTGATTTACGATGAATAAAGTCATCAAAATATGAATATTCTCACAATTTAAGTTATATGCTCCAAAAAATTTGATCGTATAATTGCGGGAAGAAATTTAATGCAACGCTGCTAATATATAGGAGTACTAAGCATATATATATAATTAATTTTTTATTTGGTCTAACATATTTGATTGAATATTTAAAAAGTGGCCGTGCCGTCCTTCCGGTATGGAGGTTAGTGATGCTGACTGCTCTGCCGTAGGACCTGGGTTCGTATCCCGAAGAAGGGGTGGATGTTTGTAAATGTATTGTGCCCCATTCTATTATTCTATTCCCACTCCTTCACCCCAAGCCTAACGGCCAGGGCTTGCGCTGTCCGGGACTTTAATTGTCACACCTTGTATGTTTAAGAATCATCCTTCTTATCTGGCTGAGATTTTAAATAGCAAAATTCTGTGTTAATTATTCTTGTACCTATGACCGCTGTAACCAGGTGGTAATGGTGCGATATTTCAGCCGAGTTGAGTGTTCGAGCGCAGATTTCAATAATGATCCATCATGCAGCGAGGTTGATGCACATTAAATGTGTCGAATTATGTGTATGGAGCAGTGGCGTAACGGAGAACATTTGGATCCCCCTGGAAAATTAAGTTTTGGGTCCCCAAGTTGAATTTTTCAAAGAGCGCTTGGCGGCAGTCAGGCTTTGGGCCCCTAGAGTCCTGCCCTCTCCCCGCGATGCGGGGTGTACTCTACGTCACTGATATGGAGAGGAAGTTTGGAGAATGGAATGCTGACATGGCTATCGTGCTCGTCACTTAACCATGGTTCAAAATTACGAGGTCCGTCGCCAATAGCTCTTGAGTTGCTTCGAGTGGGATGCTAATGAACAATAATAGATCAAGAACTAAGGTCTAAATTGGCTCTTATGTAAGTTCTGCTAACCAATCTCTAATCAATCAGAAAACAATTACATGATTCCAAGCACGTTGCAATAATCTTAATCGGGTTGTTAATGATATTAAAAATATTCCTTGAATTAATGACGTTTAGGGACTCAGTGTTAGGAAAGAAGAAATTCACTTGAAATATGTATGACTAGAAACTATACGAGAGAATTCTTCTTATGCAAGTAATGCTTTACTTGTGTCAAAATAACACTTGCGTAATACCTTCTTTTTTATGCAGCGTAATACTTTCTTTTATGCAAGTTTGCCTTGTTCAGGCGTCATTTTTAGTGTCAAAGACTAAATTATAACAATACCATCAGAAGACAATACAAAAAAAGAAAATACAAAGGAATCATTCGATCAACGCAATGTTTCATAAGATGGCTTCATACCGAGATTGAAACACGAATAGGGTGAAAAGGTAACAATAAATTGTGGCTTTATTGTTAAATACACGTAAGGATGCTAACTATGCAATGACTAATAAAGTTACCACTAAAAAATGGCACGAATGCTTGAATAGTTCAGGAAGTAGCCTGACTTTAGTTTTTAAGTAGTTGGAATGGCATTCATTCTAGATTTAATGGTTGTAGAAAGTTCGCACTTTTGAGTATCTATAAACTTCATTATCAGTTTTTTTAATGGAATTTTCTGGACCTTGTTTGTTAAATATATCTTAGACATCTTGCAGCATGATGTTAAAATTTGAAGGGTGCTAACTCAAGTATCGACCTTGTCATTTGACTCCTTGGCTCAAAATCATGATATCAATCGTTAATAATTTTCGTGTTGTGTTTAGTTAGAAGTCACTTGAAAAACAATCTGGGATTATAAAAGTTATTTAAAAATAAATACTATTGTACACACTTATTTTATTTTTTCCCCCGCACTCAGAATGTTACTCCTCATTTTTAAAATAACCTTAGCGTTAAAATATCATTTTGGATAAATGCACGACATTCAAAATTTTATTTACCCTTGTTGTGACGTTTAAACGTGTTTAGAAATTCATGAATGCGTCTGTATTTTACTTTTTGAAAACCATCCCGTTATTTTAAAACTAGTTGTAATATATGAAGGCTCCGGTTATATATATATATGTTTGTATATATGACCTTGCTTCACTCCAACACCGTTCAACCGATCACTATGAAAATTGGCATGTATATGTTTTGTGGAGAAGCCTCTTTGTTGCAGCTCCAAACCAGGTGGCGCTACAGTATATTAAATTCTGCACCGTTCAATCAATCGCCAAGTTGCCAACAGGGTTCCCAAAAATGATGCTAACTTGGCTCTGTCACTAACATTTCGCTATGTTTCCATTGAATCGCCATTACTATGCCAAGGAACGTCGTTGTTTGCGAATATTACAATTTTAACAAAATAAATACAACAGAAAGTAATATTTACGTATTAGACATCCAGATATAAATTATTCACACTATTTTAAGCGTTCATTACTTAAAATTTGTAACAAAGTGTTACTTTTGCTGAGCAGAGATCTGCTTTGAAAGGTATTTTCAAAAATTGAACCACAAAAGAGTAACGGGGCGTTATAAATTTTAAAAACCTTTTTATCAGCTTTTAGATCTACAGATTTAAAATTTAACAAATGTTGTTGTTGTTTTTGTACACCTGAGATATGCAAAAACTTTTTTTGTTTTCTTTAATTTGCAATTCACGTAAAATTAACTCATAGAAAACTTATTTATCCTTCAATCTGTATATTTTTCAATTCACCCGTGCGAAGAACGGGTATACCAGTTAGTCAAGTATAAAACAATAGAGGCTGTCTCGGGTGAGTGAATGTTTACTAACGCATCACTCTATAAAGCAACGTGAGGGATATTCGCGACGGAGCTTATTTTGAACCACGGTCAAGTGACAAAGATGACATCTTAGCCGACACCTCGCTCTCCAAACTTCCCCACCACGCAAGCATGAGGACTTCAAGTCACTTCAAAGTCGCGGTAGCAACGCTTATGGTCACAAGCTCGTAGACAGCGTGTAATGAGTTCGAACCCTAGTGCCACTGCAGACTTGGCGTGTGGGGGCTGATGCAGCTAAAATTCCTTTCTTTGCTTTGGTTCTAAATTCCAAGGAGGAGGTTGCAGCGTAGGTGGTACCAAGCCAAGATTCAAAATTATGAGGTCCTCGTGTTGCTTTATAAAGAAATGTTAATAAACATTCCTTCACGAGAGTCGCGATAAATTTAACGTGTATCATCTCCTCTACACAGCGGGTCTTCAGTGGCGTCAGGACTCAAACCTGCGTGTCGGCAACGCCAGCCTCGAGTTTTCTACTATGACCATTAGGCAACAATACCACGGCCACAGAGTCTTTATTGGATAACATAATGAATTGTTTTATGTGTGGTTTCATTCATATCATACAATATTGAAACTGCCAAGACAATACATAATTCTCATACGTATATCCACTGAGCTTGAAAAAAAAAATCCTCTAGAAGTATATAGCACGTACCATAGATATGTATCATGGTTGGTTCAGTTTCGATGTCTGTTGTAAATTAAATGTAAAATGAATAGATGGCGCTGCAAATCATCTGAGAGTAATACATTTTTTAGCTTGTAGAATCAGTTACGTAATATTCTTTGAGCTGTGTACTTGTCTTCTGTGTCGTCTGAAGAAATAAACCAAAATGTGTAAAAGACGGACTGAATTATTGGAATAACATAAACATTATAAGGGATATAATTGTTTAACTGGCAAATGGAATTACGTATTCAGGAAATCTAACAACTTAGTTATTTTTTTAGAAGCAATACTCAATTGTTTCAGATTATCAATGTAAAATTGATGAATAAAATAGCCGTGGAGTAAACAAAACTCAAATATCACCCTAAAATCATACATCATGTTTCATTATCAAGTTTTTTTCAAATTTGTCTAGTTAAACACTATGCCCAGCTAAGTTTCTTTATCACATTCTTACAAATACTGAAACCTAATCCTCCTAAATTATTTTGTATCTAATATTTTCCACGTCCTTCTAAAAATTACGTAATTGACTCCAAACGATGCAAAATTAGGGTTCTGCAGAAGGAAGTGATTGTGAGGTCTTCATTTTTTATTCCTTTGAATGCCCCCAAAGGACCTTGAAGAACTAGAAGTCACATTCACGCAACGATGAAACGTTTTTTTGTCTTTGAAGTTCTGCGCTTACTTTATGAGAATAGCGTAACCAGCTGCACGAAGAGCACATTTTCAGAAGAAAAAAAATCTCACCTTTAAATGATCATTAGATTTCGTATAATGCATACAATACACATACAATAAGCAGCAATTTGTAAGAATGAAGTAGAAAGGTGCTGACTGCAACTAAAAGGTAAATTTTGATCATTATTGACTAAAAAAATTACTGGGCGAATAAAAGAAAGGGTTTGTTTGCTAAGGATTCCTTATAACCATCTTGAGGCCGCGGTAGCCTAGTGGTCAAAGTAACGGACTCGAGGCTGGCGTGTCATGAGTTCGAGCCCAGCACCACTGAAGACCCGCCGTGTAGGGAAGCGATGCACATTAAATCTGTCGAGCGCTCAAACGTCCTCCCGTTGGTGGAGTGTGGTAGTTAGGAGAAGGGGTTGCCAGTTCAAGTGTCGGCCTCGTCGATCATGCTTCAAAATTATGAGGTCCATTGCCAAAAGCCCTCGTGTAGCTGAGCAGTGTAATGTTAATATTCACTCACTCACTCACTGGGTCAGTGGTCATGATCACGAACTCGTGGCCGGCGTGTCCTGAATTCGAGTCCTTATGCCACTGAAGACATACCATGTTGTGGGGCTGAAGCGCGTTCAATCTGTCACTGATCAAGATACTCCCGTTGACCTGGTGTGGTAGTTTGGAGAGGGAGTGCCAGCTCTGGTATCGCTTGCTTTCATCACTTGACCGTGGCTCAAAATTCCGAGGTTCATTGCCAATAGCCCTCGTGTTACTTTACAATATGACGTTAGTAAACACTTACTGACTCGGTAGCTCACTCTGTTTTTTAAGAAAGACAATTTGCGAGGCGTCTTATTTTTGTATACGAGTTTTATTTTGTATTGTCCTCCTGATATATATTATTAATGTATCTGTGAGGACAAAATTTTGAAAATAATGTGAACAAAAAAAAATTGTCCCAAAAAATGAGCAAAAAAGATTAGATCTTTGTTAAATAGACAATATTTCAGAGTAAAATTCGCTCGACCTAGGAAAAGAGTAGAAATCCCTCATCAAAACTTTTTCAGTCAATTGAAAACAACGTTCAGTAATACTGCATTGTTTAAATTAAAGCAATATGTATGGTGATAATTTTAGTGCTTTATTTTTAATTAACAGAAGATAATTAAGATAAGAAATATTAAGCATCTACTCCAGCTAAATACCACAGCACATGTTAATTAAAGATGCCTTGATTCATTTTTCATAGTGTTCGTGCAATAAGTGTCCCCAAACGAAAAATTCCAAAACTTGTTTTATTACTGCCGTCATAAAATGAAATAATCCGTCCCAATCTCTTTAAAGATTTTATGACGTTGTATTCGATGGCAATCATCTTCTTTCGACGCCATTTTGTCTAGAAAAAAATATTTATCAATCCTTATACTTATTTCTTCGTTTCATTAAAAAAACAGACTAAAATTCAGTTTAAAATTGTTAGTAAATTCAATTAGGTTTTATTTCATCGCGTTTTTTCTTTTTAATAAATTACACATTAATTTAATATTTTTAGGCTTAGAAAGTATTTATATTTTATGATATAATGGATATTTCTATTTAAAAACGGGATTTTTGAAAATTTTGTTCTGATAGAATATTAACTCTGTTTTTCTTTAAGAATTTAAATAAAATAGAGAAACAATAAGTTAAAAAACTATCATAGAATAATAAGAATAAAAATATATATTATAACAAAACATGACAAATTTAGTAAAATCTATTTCATATTATTTAGTATTTAGATGAATTTTTATTTTTTTATTTTTTTTTATTTATTAAGGGCCGTGGGTAGCCTAGTGGTTAGAGCATCGGACTCTAGATCGGAAGGCCTGGGTTCGATCCCCGATGCCACCAAATGCCCGCCGAGTACAAAACGGAGAACGTGCTCGTTAAATCTGTGGGTTCGAACGGTATCGCCATCTATCGTGTTGCGTGAGCAAAATCGCACTGTCACCTTCTTTGGGGGTTCAAAGCTTAGACTAAAACGACAGGCGTAAAATTCTAGCCCTTAGCCGCGATGAATTTCGTGGACCTTGATCTGATGTTACTGTGAATCAGGTGGCATAAGCAACAACAACAGAATTTTTATTATTTTCTATACCACAAATTTTTTCATAACGTAATATATATACTCTCTAATGGATATTTTTCTTACCTTTTCCATATTGTTCTCTACCAAGATTGTTTTTGCAAAGGGTGATATAAAATTCTTTAAAAAAAATATTGCTTTCGAAATTTTTGTTTTTCAAAAAAATGTTCGATTTCGATCGTAAAACTAAATGTGAAACATTCAATCTAAAGTTCAGTTATTTTAGTTTGTTTTCAGCCATCTTTATTTATGCACCTGGATTTGGAATGAATCTACTGTCTATGAATTTTTTTAAATGCATTGAATAATACGCACGGTGCGTGGGAAAAATAAATTAAAAATGGCGTTTATACATTTGTTATTCCATGTATTTGACATTATAAGGTAAATACACCAGAATGTATGCAAAACTATTTCGCATTGCAAAATATTCGGCTCTATTTAAATTTCTTTTCTTTATATTTTGAACCGATTTTTGATTATTTAAATTATACAGTAGTTATATATATAGTTGAAAATTATCTTCGTATTATTGTTTCAATAACTCATATCAATAATTTATCTGAATATATAACTTTATTTGCCGGGATATATAATCTTTGTTGTTAAAGTTATGTTGCTTATGTTGGCATCGTCTGTAATTATTCGAAATATGTTTTTGAGTCAGATAAAAGAATTTTAAAGCTTATTAACGCTGAATATCGCCTGAGTGCCTCCAGAAAAACTTCACACGTCAAGTTGACAACTCATTTTACAACTCAAAAAACGCATTACAAGAAAGTGTAAACATTAAGAACAATTTCTCGGCCAATCTCCTCCTTGAAGAAGTCATCATAAACTTAATATGTAAGCAATTTTTATATATTTCGAGAAATTAACATTCATCTAGAGATTTTTTATTCTTTGAATGATTATAGGAATAAAAAGCATCCACACACATGGAATAAACTTCGGCTGCTGTTATTCAGAGCTATTCTCCTCTTTGGATTTATTTAAACTTTTGAATCCAAATCGGCGAATGTTTACCATGTGTTTTGTCTGCTCTTAATTTTACTTAAAAACTTCAAGAGGGGTTCTTTTAAATATGCTTACTAAAATGTAAAATTTACTTGTTGAAAATTTATTTTCTTTGGTTATGAAAAAACAAGCGATTCGTTATTATGTTTCATTCGTTTTTTGAAACAAACTTTTTGTAAAAGTGACGAATAACATTCGGTCGTAAAGGAAATCAAGAACTCAAAAAAAAAAAAAAAAAAAATTAAGGTGTGGTGGTGTATAGTTTCAATAACTGTCATCTTACATTTAACAGATGTTTCAATGTACAAAAAAGCTTTAAAAATATGTTCTCTAATAAATCTGACCATATATTTCCGTGTATAAATTCGAAACTTTTTAAAGCTTTTTAGTCAAAGTAGGGGGGGGGGGGAGGTCGGCTTATATTTGGACACAATAATCTCTGGGTCAAAATGTAGTTTAAGGAAAATGTTCAGTTTGTTAACATTTTCCGCTGGCCATCTGCAAGTGATTTAAATCTTCAAGAGTTTTGGGTGTTTTTATTGAAGCTTGTATTAGAAAAGAAAAAGGAGTAATTTCCATTAAGGGGATGTCAAAATCCGAGTTTCTGAAAAGTCCTAAAATTCACTCCACCCATTGGGATGTCTGAATACATATAATCATTGTGCAGCAAATTTTTCATCCAAAACATACCTAAGTCGACGATCACGTGTCGTATACGAATTTTTCTCCCGCTCATTCTTCTAACAATAAAATGGCACAAAAAATTACCATCACATGAAGTGAACAAGAAAACAAATTGAATATTAGATTATTTATAGGGCAAACAAAAAGATTTTAGCTTTAAATAGTTTCGAGAAATAAAACTATAGTCAATGGCGTTTGGGGTTTTGCTTTACAACAATTTGATTGCAAATATTTCCACTCTTTAAGCAACACTTTCACCTTCATAGCTACATGTTTGAAAATTACAGGAATTTTTTCTCAATTCGGCTTGCATACGGATTTCGAAATGTAAGTACATTTTTGTAGTAAAAACGCTCTTTCGGCTTATAATTGGATTGGCTTACATTCTGATATCTAATGTATTTGGAATGTAAATTCGATATTATTTAAGAAAATATAATTGAATATAATTTTTTAAGAGAAAAAAACCGTAATGTGAAAACGTGCGTTTTTACTCTAAAGTATATTACTCTCGAGTAATGTTTCTGAAATCACTAAAAACATTACTACAAAACAAATATAATTTAAGTGCAAAACAGAAAGATAATCCATACCTAAACGGGAAAAATTCACGATGCTGGACAAGAATACATACCCTCTTAAATATAGCTAGAAACTTAATTTCGAAAAAAAAATGACCTAGATCTTTGTTTAAACAATGTATTCAAAATCCCTTTTTATCACTCTTTCTTTCAGAAAACGAAACCGATAGAACGAGCGATAAAGGGTTGCTCGCAGAACGGATTACCAGTCTTAAAATACTTCTGTAGTTTGTTCAATGCTTTTAGGATTATTTCTCTTAAGAGTGTAAATAGCTTTTTGAATTGTAGTAGTTTAAAATTTCTATTTCCGGTTAATCTCAAATTGGATTAAATTCCTGGTTTAATTTCCTTCACTGACAATCGATTCGAATTTATTTTGGAAATCGATTTCAACTTTGTTCTAATCTGTTCATTTAAGTTTTTGAAGAAAGAGATGTTTAAGTATCTTGGGTAAAATTTCAGATGAAAAAAAAAATATTTTAATGAAGGAAGTTATGATTGATAATTATTTAGCTATAAACATAATTTTTTACCTGAGCTTTATGAAATTCTACTATTTTTAAAGTAATTGCTGATTCTAAAATATTCAAAACAAATTCGAGCTTCGGATTTTTCAAATTATTCTGTCTTTTAGCATATTTTATGGTGATCAATGACCTTGAACTGGTTTTACCAGGTGTAACTTCCATACAGCAATAAAATTGTCGCAATTTTTCAAACAAAACTCAAATGAAAGTAAGACTTTATTTGTAATTAAACTTAAGGACGCATATGGAGTGTATGCTTAAATTTTTTTTTCTTGTACTCCTTGCAGATTTCTTTTTGTTGGGTAAAATATATAAAATAAATAGAAAACAATTTACAAAAAAGTGTGTGAATAATTTTTTTAAATGATACATAATGCTCATGAATTTAAATTTTGGTTTTATGTGACTTCTAAATATTAATTTTTTTAAAGTTGCGCATCATATTTTCTAAGAGTAACTCTAATTACTAGCAATAAGTTTTTTTGTAAAGTTAAATGTATATCCTTATTACACTGTAGCTATTTTTATATAAATAGAATAAGAAATTATATTTTTTAAAAAATAAAAAATTACATTTAAAAAAAGTTTTTAAATTTCAATATTTTTCAAATATTTTGAAATACAAAAGATATATAAAACTAAAATTAGGTGCGGTTTAAAGAGTATGGTACATTTTATAATTCTATAAATTTTTATACATCAAAAGCTACTATTTTAGAAAATAACATGTGCAACGTAAAATTTACTTAATATTTATCACGCGGAAATATTTCTTAATTTCATATGCTTATATTTTTTAAAATTATTATATTTTAAACATTTTGTACTTTTTTGAAACCTCATTCCTTTATAAATAATGTGTTAGAGATTCGAATAATGTAATTTTAATTTTTAAGAATTATATCTATTTGAAAATTGTTTGCATCCTCCCCCCCCCCTCCAGAGACGAAATTAACACCCCTGAGACCCTTAACGAATTACTTCAAAACGGACTTTTTTCGGGACTTAGCGACTTCGTTAAGTAGAGGTCCAACTGTATTTCCAATCATTCTCAAAGTAATTAATTCCCCTGGCAGTTACACAACAAACTTTAAAGCCCTTGAACAAGTTCTGGAAGGCATTTCATTGTATACTGTTGAGTCAATTTGTAACAATTGCTTGGATAGCTGGATTGTTCACAAAACCCTATCCTTTCAGTAACAGAATAAAAAGTACAGGAAGGGATTTCGGAGAATCAGATCCAGGTAATACAGGGATGGCGACAGTTCAATCATAAGGTGATGCGCCAGGAACTGTTGTACCAACAAAGCCCATTGTCACGATTTTTGGCAGTAAGTTTTCTTTCACCAAGACCAAGAATGCCACGAAAAGTTGACTTACTCTCATGTTCGCTGCTTTAGTCGACATTCAAATGTTCATTGGACGATCATGCTCGGAGTGTAATTGCCAGTTTTCAGAACCGCTTCCCGTAACGGACCTGCTTGAGGGTAGCTTCTTCGATTGTTATATTGAAAAGATTTTTGGTCATAATAGTAGCATGCATTTAGCTACAAAAGCCATCGGCAGAATAAGACGGCTGTTTTTTTTTTTATGTATTCATAAATATAATATATATTTTTTGCAGAGTTTTTTATCCAATTTCAAGCACAAAAAAAAAATTACTTTTTTTATATTGTGCAGTTAAGGTCACAAGTGTATGTTATTCCTTTTATGATTCACTCAAGCTTCTTTTTAAAAATATCTACCGTAAAATCCGGCGTATAACGCGCACTCCCTTTTTTTACGAAGAATCCTGAAATGTAAATGTGCAACGTTTAAATGTTTTGAAGTCATTTATTCGAGGTTTTACCTCAGACTTTTGAAAAAATAGTATACTCTTAGAATTACAATCCAAAGGATATGTCAGTTTTTTGAAGAAACAGTATTTAGATATATGAAAAAAGTCTAATTATTTGTATGCTCTCTCTTTTTTTTTGAAGGTATCATTTTTATACCCGGCGCATAACGCGCACCTTAAATTTCGATCTTATTTTTGGTGTTAAAAGTGCGCATTATACGCTGTATCTTACGTTATAGATATATTTTATATTTGACCTTACTCGGTTGGTAAATAGCGACTACTTTTGTATTTTTTGTTTAGCATGCAAATTTCTAAACACGGTAGCTTTTCATGCTATTATACAATTCCCGAAACTTTGAGAAGGCACAAAAACTGTTGATGTGATGCCAAATTTAAATCGAAAACTCTTCAAATGTCTTCGTTTTGATGAACAATATATCGTCAAAAAATATCAGTTAAAAAATGTTTCTTTATTATTTTTTTTAAATTTTGTTTTTCCAAATAATCATTAAAATTCAAAACTGTCTTTTTAAAGTTTCCATCTAAAGCGTAGGTTCCCAGGGCGGTTCCTTCTGACCCCTTATGGTCTTTGTAACTACTGAGGTGGTTCGTGAGAAATTAAAATTTATCTGAGGATGCGGGGACAACGTTAGGGGGTTCTCGAAAGATTTAGTATAAAGTAAAATATTTGAAATCAATTTTCAGAATGAGAGTTTAAATAATTTTTAGGCGTTAAAAAAATTTACTGTAAAAATTAAGTTTTACAATAATTTTATTTTTGTATAAGTGTTTTAAGTAAAAATAATGACAAGCGTCGTACGGTAAATTCTGTGCGATCGCGGATGCGGTCGTATCAGTTCATTTAAATAGGAATGGAATCTCGCCGCTGCTTGCGAATTTTGTGTAAAGAATACTTAAAATAGTGTAAATAATTTATATCTGGAGGTGTAATACGTTTACATTACTCTATATTGTATTTATTTTGTTAAAGTTGTAATATATTCGCAAGCAACGCCGTTCCTTACATTATAACTGCGATTCTCAGTGGAAACTTGACGATATCTTGGCGATAGAACAAAATTGGCATAATTTTTGGCGACCATTTTGGCTACTTGGTGATCATATTGGCGACATGGAGGGCATGTTGGCTACCATTTTTGGCGAGTTCGCGACCCTATGGATTCTTCTGGAAATTAGTTGAAAAATCTATTAATATCACGATTTATAATGCAAGCAGATTTTTCGAGAAAAATCCGTGAGACTTATTAATAAGACTTATTAATAGTCGCTCGCCGAAGCATAGTTAGTCTTGTTTTGAACGTATTGATTTGACCGTGAAGAATCGACCAGCGATTAATTATTGCTACGACTATTGTATAGGACGAATAAGTGCATGTGAATAATCTTTTGCATGCTTGTATTTTAGACACTGATAGTTGTGTCTAAGCGCCGTAGAAGGTGTGAAAGGCTTATTAAGTGAATTTTAGTAATTTATCCAGTATTTCAAGGATTGTTTTTCGATAATAAATTTCGATCGCTCCTGTAGAAGTATTCTTGTTCTTTGCGACTACTTTGCATAAAATCCTCGAACCCCCGATCTACGTAATAATATAGTAATGTAAAACAGTGGTGCATCTAGTCAACAATGTTTAGTTTTGTTTTGTGCATGATGAAGTGAAATCAAATCACTTTTCTTAGCTTTGAACCGAGAGCGGTATTATTTTTTGTATTGTTTTGAAGATAACTATCTCATTGAAAAAAGATGTGGTCCTATATTAAAAAAAGTGGTCCACGCAAAAGTTATAACTTTAATAAATACTACTTCCAGATATCACAACGTTTTATTTATACTTTTATTTCTGTGTCCATTCAGGACATCAAAGTTAAATTTATTTTTCTACTATGCATTGAAATGGAGTTATTTTACTTGGGGGGGGGGTCATGGCAATGGTTTTGGTATATAAAAAGGGCCAATGAGCACAGTAATTTTGGGAACCATTGCGAGTGCGAAATAGATATTTAATTTTGTATACCACGTAACAATCGATTTAAAAAATGTTTTATTTACTCTTAATTATATTTTGACTTTTCTCGATACTTGCAACGTTCACTAAATTAACAGCAGTAATGTTTCTTGTAACACTTGACAGCAAAAGTCCTTTTTGAAACTTTTGTATATGCTATGAAACAGTAGCGGTTCACCATTTTCTTCCTGGCTAATAATAACAATTCTTCACTTTTAAAATCTGCTCTCAGAAAAATAGATGGTGATGTGTGGAAAACCTCAATTTTCCTCTTGAGTGACGGAAGATGAGTTTAACTAATGGAAGAAGAAAGAGGGCGCTAAAAAAACAAATTTTCTAACTAAAGAATTCAACGTGAAGTAAATATATAGCAGCTGTCACTTTTATATTTTAATATACTTTCGAAGTGATATAGCAAAATATAACTAATTAAAAAATTTCTATAGTTCAGAGATAGTATATATTCTGCAGAGATAGTATGTTTATTAGTTCACACTTAAATTGGTTTTTAAACCTTTAAATTAAAAGTTAAGAACATTTTTTGAAATCTAAATATTTTCTTCTGTGTTAAATATACACTCTGCCTTCATGTAAAATCTAGTACCTCTAACTTCGAATGTATATTTGTTTCTTTATATGAACAAGTAAATTTGTTTATCGTATTTATCAAAAAACAGAAAGAAATATTTATAAATTTTTTTTGGAATTAAACTATAGCAATGCTTTTATATAAAACATTGACCAAATAACTTGGATAGCTTCTTTGGATACATCACTAAATAATGCTATCAACTCCAGACTAAATCAAGCCAACTGCAACAACTCTCTCCCCGGCACTCTCGAACCACCGTGTAGAGGAGCTGAAGCACGATGTCAAGATTCACTTACCCTGGGTTAAAAATCACAAGGTCCTTCCTTAGTCCTCCTGTTGCTTCGTTGTGCGGTCCATTAACTTTTACGGCTGACCAAAAATTGCCCTTAGTGAGCGAAACGTTGTGTGTATCTAATTTACGAAAAAAGGAATTTCCCCTTAAACTTGTTATTTATTGCTCTAAAAACAACGATCAAACATTGATCTCATACCCCTAAATCAATAACTATAAACTGAATCCGTCATATAAGTCAAGTCTGCTTTTAATGATGTATTTATAATAAGTTCCTTCCTTGGTGTGTGTGTGTGTGTGTGAAACCAATGAGAGAACTTCGCCTTCATGTGATACACAATCATACACGCTGTGACGTTTGAGAGAATTAATGGTAGCGGGAGAGCTGTGAGTATAAATATTTAATTTATTTACATTACAGCTATTAATTACAGAAAATACATAACCATTGAAGTTTTTCAAAATATTGGTATTTCATTAAGGTTCAAAAAATGATATTTGTGAGGAAGGAAGCCACAACCATTATCTTAGGTGTTTTCCAACGGACTTTTGCCCCCTCCAGGGCCTTAAGATGGAGGCGGTCGCTACTTTATCCTCGAATTACATCCTACTTGTGGGTGGAGAGGGTTTTTCTGACGGTCAAAGGTAGCCGGGGCGATGAAAGAAGAGTCGCTTAACATCTTTGAGAAATGGAACGCGAAGCGTTCCTCCATCCCATACCGAAATGTATTTGTGGCCTTCATCATCGTGGGTATGCTGGATGGAGCACTTAGCCCTGTCGGGCTCTAATCTCCTACCGGGTGAATTAAGATGCCTGTAATGAGTTCTACTATTTGTTCAGTGTAATTAAAATATTAAAATTATAAAAATATAACTTTGAAAGTATAAGAAAATTAGATTAAAGTAAATTAAGAAATTAAATAATTTAGCAAATAGCCCTTTAAAAAGCTCGAAAAATATTGAAGTCAAGGATCTGGAAGGGGCGGAGTTAGCCTAGCCTATCCGAGTGCAGCAAAACATCGATGATCAGATATTTGTGGTCTTATGGTAGAGAGGCCTGGATTGAGAGGGAGCTTCCTGGTTGGTGGAATGGAAGGAGCAAAGAGGTGTGGCTACAGTGACTGCTTCAGAGACATCCGATATGATGGAAATTTTTCTGAGGAATCGGACGATGGACTCGCCTGCTATTGGTCGACAAGAATCAGTGAGCTAACACTCTATAGGCTTTCCTGAAGTTATGAAACTGTGTATTTGAGTGGAAAAAAGTGCTTGCCTGTGTGGGTTGCAGAATGAGAATTTAAGATAAAATTAAGAAAAGAAACATTGAAAAAGTAAAATGAAAATTTAGAGAAAGGTCATTCTCCATGAGGGGAATGACACAATTATTGACTAGGGGGATTATACGAATCCAGGAGGATTCTTCTGGACCTTTAAGTATTGACATTGGGGTGATGACAGAAGACAGGACCTAGCAATATTTAGGGGGGGGGCACGTGTGCATAGGAACGCGGTTATCCTCCACACAAAAAAAAACCGATTTTTCAGCTGTGTGACGTGAAAACGTCACAACGCGCATCGACAGCCTACTTTGAGTTACCTCAGTCCGTCATGCAGAGGGCTCAGAGTCCTCCCGTTGTCGTGGTATGGAAGTTTGGAAAGAAGAGTGCCGGCTGGGGTGCCATCCTCATCACCTGACCGCAGTCACAAGGTCCACCTCCAATAGCCCTCTTGTAGTTTTTTAGAGAATGCAACGTAAATTTAAATCAAATGAAATCAAAATTTGGCTTACCCCCAAGTACCAAATTGTGGATCCTATTTTAAAGTTCCCTACTCTAAAACAATAAGTTAGTTCACTACAACATATTTCGAAAAAATAATGTAGGAAAATAATGCTATAAATAAGATGGAATAAATATTGGAGATGCTGGAAGCAGACAGGAAACTATTTAGCAATTTCAAAATTTTATATTTTTTGGTTAGCAGATTTAGATAGCATATATTTTAAAGTATCATTTGACATATAGTTTATGTATTTTTATTTGTTGATTTGAATAAAGTGGTTTTTTGTCAAAAAATTGATAAAATTACATAACTATAATAATTTGTTGTTGTTGTTGTTAAACTAGCTGGTATAACCGTTCTTCGTACGGAGTGAATTGAAAAATTAAACAATACAAATTAAAGGATAAAGAAACTTTTAATGAGTTAATTTTAAGTGAATTGCAAATTAAACACAAAAAAAAGCTTTTTGCATATCTCAGCTTTACAAAAAATCATATTTACTAAATTTTAATTCTGTTGGTCTAATAGCTGATAAAAAAATTTTTTTGTATTTATAACGCCCCTTTAACTCCTTTTTGTGTTGATTTTTGAAAACACCTTCCTAAGATGATCTCTTCTCAACAAATGTAACACATTGTTACAAATTTTGTGCAATGAAAACAGTGTAAATAAATTATACCTGGATGTGTAATACGTTAATATTAATAATTTCTGTTGTATTTACTTTATGTTAAAATTGTAATCTTCGCAAGCAACGCTGTTCCTTACATTATAGTTTGATTCAATGGAAACACAGCGAAATGTTGGCATCATTTTTGGAGACCTTGTTGGCAACTTGGTGATTGATTGAACGGTGCAGAATTTGATATACTGTAGCGCCACTAGGTGGGAATCTGCAACAAAGAGGACAGCATAAAAAACCTTCTCCACAAAAAAAATACACATGCATGCCAATTTTCATAGTGATCGGTTGAATGGTGTTGGAGTGAAGCGAGGTCACAAAGACAAACATTCATTTTTATATATACAGATGTGTTACAAAAGATAAGTTTTTTTCACATTTTAATGCTCACGTATTACTTTTTTAGATTTATTTACTTTATACCTTCCTTTTAAAATTGAAATGATTACATTTTCTGTTACGAAATAAATCTCTTAAAACTTCAATATAATAATAATGAGAAAAATCTTTTACATTATATTTTTCATACTTAATATAATGCCGTAGTTCTACATAGATTAGCAAAGAATAATTTTAAAACGATGGGGAAATAAAAAAAACAATGTGATTATATTATTCACTGTGTTGACTAAAATCATTCCAAGAGAGAAGCTAAATTGAGATGAATTAGATTGAAGTTCTCGATAAAAACATGAGGACTTCACAAATGCCTTAAAATTCTAAATAGTTTGACCTCATTATCATTCATTACATTGATTCCTGTGATTACATACAAATTAAAGTATTGCTCGAATAAACAGGTTTTTAAAAAATATTCATTTTTTACCTATGTTTTGCTTTAATTAAAAAAAATTGAAGGAGTATTTTCTATTGCTACAATATATTTTTTAAAAATTAAGTTCATTATTGTTGAAAGAAGATATGAACTTTGATATGAACACGTGTATAGAATTTTTGTTTTGCTTACTGGATTTCTTAGCGCTTATAAGATGTATTTTGCATTTTTGTTTTCCTGTTTTTAAATAAATTGTAAGAATTGGTATTAAAAAACAGTAGAAAAACAGAAGAAAATTAAATATCACATTTTTAAATACAATTTTTTATTTAATTTGTTTCATGAGAAAGCTTAGTTCCTTCTTATAGTTATCTACTAGCTGTTACCCGCCCGCTTCGCTGGGTATTTCATGATGTTTTATGAATTTTTACTGCTTATATATATGTATAAATTATTGATATCTAAGTCCTAGCATTAAGAATTCGATTGAATTGAAAAATACACTTATACCTACCTGTAACTGTCACCTGTTGATAAAAAGAAAAGGGCAGAACTCATCTAATTTGTATTTTCTAAAAATCTCTAAAATTGAAGCATAGAATGATGTTTGCTCTTTCGTAACTCAAAAACCAAGTGGATTCCCGCAAAACTAATTTTCGGTGGATCTCTACTCCGTAAATTGAACATAAAAGCCAAATTTCAAGTCTAAATCTAACAGAAAAAAACAAAAGTTTTACTATCAATATCCATGTAATCCCGTTGAGAGCCTTTTTTTCAAAATTACCGCTCTTAGCGGATTTCAATTCAACAAAAGAAAATGCAAACCAAATTTCATTATTATAGTCCTTGTAGCTCGAAAAAAGTAATTTTTTTTTTGTCAATACGTCCCAGTAACCTCCTGCAACCCCCCAGAACTTGATTTGCTTAAAATTTATTCTTAGTGGATCCCTATTCAACAAAAGAAACTTGCTTAACAAATTTCAAGTATATGGGTCTAACAATTAAAAACAGGAATTTTTTTCTGTAACTCCTCTTGACCCCTCGCAACCATCCTTGGCGGTCAATTTTCGTTTTACTCTTTGTTAGAGGAACTCTATTCCAGGAAAGGAACATGCCTACCAATTTTCAAGCAGGATGATCAAATAGTTTAAAAATGGAAATATTTATCGATTACGCCTCTTAATCTCCCGAAATTAAACTTGGTAGTTGATATTCGCAAAACCCATTTTGTAGCGGTTCTCTACTTTACGAAAGGAATCTGCTTATCAAATTTCAAAACTGTACGTCTAATAGTTTAAAAATGGGGATAATGATCTATAACGCCTCTTGAGCCCCCGCAACGCCACCTAGGGGTCGATTTTCACAAAACGCATTTTGTAGTAAATCTCTATCCTATGAGAGGAATCTGCTTATCAAATTTCAAGACTGTACGTCTAACAGTTTAAAAATGGGGATAATTGTCTATAACGCCACTTAAGCCCCCTCAACGCCACTTGGGGGCAATTTTCACTAAACCCATTTTGTAGCGTATCTCTACCCTATGAGAGGAATCTGCTTACTAGTTCCAAGACTGTACGTCTAATAACTTAAAAATAGGAATTTATAACGCCCCTTAAACCCCTGCCCCCGCAACACCCCTTGGGGGTCAATTTTCCCAAAACCCATTTTGTAGCGGATATTTACTCCAGGAAAAAAACTTGCCTACCAATTTTCAAGCAGGTAGGTGAAGTAGTTTAAAAACGGATATATTTATCTATTACGCCCCTTAATTCCCCGCAACGCCACTTAGAGTTCTGTTTTCACAAAACCTCCTTATAGCTGACTTTATTAAATAAATCTGTTTATCAAATATAAAGACTGTGCGTCTAATAGTTTAAAAATGGAAATAATTATCTGTAACGCCCCTTAAGTCCCGCAACGCCACTTGGGGGCAATTTTCGCGAAACCCATTTTGTAGCGTATCTCTACCCTATGAGAGGAATCTGCTTACGAAGTTTCAAGACTGTACGTCTAATAACTTAAAAATCGGAATTTATAACGCCCCTTAAACCCCATGCCCCGCAACACCCCTTGGGGGTCAATTTTCCCAAAACCCATTTTGTAGCGGATATTTACTCCAGGAAAGAAACTTGCCTACCAATTTTCAAGCAGGTAGGTGAAGTAGTTTAAAAACGGATATATTTATCTATTACGCCCCTTAATCCCCCACAACGCCCCTTAAAAGTCTGTTTTCACAAAACCCGTTTTGTAACTGATCATTATTCTACGAAAGGAATCTATATATATCAAATTTAAAGATAGTGCGTCCAATAGTTTAAAAATGGAAATAATTATCTATAACGCCCCCTAAGCCCCTGCAACGCCACTTGGGGGTCGATTTTCAGCAAACTCATTTTGTAGCGGATCTCTACTCTCTGAAAGGAATCCGCTTACCGAATTTCAAGATTGTACAATTGTACAATTATTATTAAAACCTTTAACCCCCGTAACGCCCCTTGCATTTCGAATTTCGGAAAATCCGTTCTTAGCTGATGTCTACTCTATCAAAGGAACATGTCTACCAAATTTCAAATCTGTAGGTTGAATAGTTCCAGAGATTTCGTGATTAGTCAGTCAGTCAGTGAGTGAGTCGCTTTTCTCCTTTATATATATAGATTTGACAAAACTACTTCATTATCTGTTAAATTAGATTTCATGTGATGACAGATATCGAAAACAGATAATTCTTGACTCATGCTCATATTTTTGCTAAAAGTATTTATCTTTCTGTAAAAATCTTTCTATATATAAGAGAAAAGTGACTCACATTTATCACGTGATCTCTGGAATTATTACACATTCAGACTTAAAATTTGGCGAACATGTTCCTTTTGTTGAGTAGAGATCCACTGAGAACGGGTTTTGCGGAAATTGTCTTCCAAAAAGAGATAGCCGCGTGCCGTTATTAATAAAACTTTTTTGAAAAATTCGAGCTGCTAATCTCAAATTTGGCAAGCATGTTTTTTTGTTTGAGCAGAGATCCGCAAAGAACGGGTTAGACGAAAATCAACCGCTGAAGAGGAAGGCGCGTTATAGATAAAAAAATCCTTTTTTGAACTATTAGACATATAGACTTGAAATTTGGCAGGCATGTTTCCTTCCTTGAGTAGAAATTCGCTAAGAGCGGATTTTGCGCAAATCGACATCCAGAGGCGGGGAGCTGTGAAAATATACTTCCGGTGGGAAAATCCAAGTCCTTTCTATTTTAAATAAAGATATGAAGGCTATAAGAATGTTTTTTTAATATAATTGGAAGCTTTCAGGCTAGGACTTGGATATTAGTAATTTTAAAAAAGAATATAATCGTACAACATCACGAAATATCCAGTAATACGGGTGATTAATGGCAAATTTATTTATTCGAAAATAAAGTCATAAATAGATTTAAAAATTTATAAGTATTCTAAAAATTTTTAAAAATTGGTAAAATTACATTATTTAACTAGCTATTAAACCCGTTCTTCGCACGGGTGAATTTGAAAATGAAACAGAAAAAAGAAATGAAAAGATTGAAGAAAAAAGAAATTTTTTTTATATGTTAAATTTAAGTGAATTGCAAATTAAACAAAAACTTTTTTAGCATATCTCTGCTGAACAAAAAATCCGATTTGCCAAATTTGAAATCTGTAGGTCTTTTTGTTGAGAAAGAGGGATTTTTTTTTTATCTATAACGCCCTCTTAACAACCATGTGGGTTGACTTTTGGACCCCCCCCCCCTATTCATATCAGATTTCTGATCTGCAAAAATTATGTTTTGTAAATTTCAAGTTTATAGGTTTTGTTATTCATAGGGGGGGGGGACCTTCCTTAGCTGATCTCTACTCCATGAAAGGAACATGTTTTCTAAATTTCTAGTCTGGTCTAATAGTTCAAAAACGGCAATATTTATTTCTAACGCCCCATTAATGAATAAGAGGATCCATACAGTTTTTAACGACTTTTTTTTTTGCTTTAGATTTGAAAACTTTTTTTTCACTCTTCTTGATTACAGGCCCGCTTGTTTATTGTACAATGATTCTTCTTCACAGCCTCCGTTTATGATTAAGGTCACATTTTTAAATTCGAATATTGAACCATTATTGCGCAAATTGCTATTAAACCCACAATTTTTATGATCCAATTTTTCGTTTTTTGACTCTCGAATGTCGATAAAACGTGTCTGGTGTGGCTCCTCACTTTTTGATTTTAACTTCCGCATCTGCAAATGAACATACTCAAACGCCGGAGAACTGTAACAAGCGGCTTTTTGCTAATCACAATAAATTTCTATTGCATCACACTAAAAAGCATATTTAGATCGCGGAAATTTCTCGTTTCTTTCGGCCACAGTGGTGTTAACATGAGAAACAGTATCAGGAAAGGAGATATTGGTACAGAGAGCATCAAAAATAAAAACGATTTTGGATTAGAAAACTTCAAACAAATACAGAAGTAAGCTGTTTTTTTTTTTTTATTATTCACAAAAAGGTAGGGCTTTCGAACCGTAATTTGTGTGTGTGTGTGTGTGTGTGTGTTTGTGTGTGTGTGTGTGTGTGTGTGTGTGTGTGTGTGTGTGTGTGTGTGTGTGTGTGGTGTTGTGTGTGTGTGTCGGTTTTCTTTCGCTAAAAATTTCGGTTTTCGGTTCAGCTCTTGTTGGATAATTTTTATTTTATGTTTTTTCTTATTCGTACTAAAAATATAATTCTATCAAAAATTAGAAGATTTTATTCTTTTTTTAATTGCTACACTGTGTGAATTGATACAATTAACCAGCATGTACGATACGAGCGATGAGCACTAAACGGCGAGCATTGGCATTGTCATCCATTATCAAAATAGCATTTGACAAGTAGGTTCATGATTCTGGTTTGTCTATCTAAACAGAGCATACAAACATCCATGGAGGATCACATGCTCTGAAATGCGAAAAATATAACTTAGACTGATATTTTACTTAAATTATCTATCTTAAGTTCGTTCAGATGAATTAAATCCGTCTTGTACATGTAGGTTTCATGCGAAACTGAAACAGAAAAGTACTAATGAACTTCAAAACCGGAAATCGAGGAGCAATATACATGTAATGGGATTAGAAATTAGAAAATATTGATAACTTTTTTTTAGTTACAGTAACAAAATGATTGAAGATATATCGAACCTAAATAGACCGATATTTTTTTCGGTTCAGTTCCGGTTTTTGGTCAAACCAAAATAACGGTTTTTCCGGTTTTTGGTACAGTTCTGGTTTGAATCCCTGCAAAAAAAGATCCTTTATAACTGTTCCCAATTTGTTGTCCATGAACCTTATAAAATTTTGTCTCAACTTTAAAGAAAGTAGGAAGTTTTATATATTTATTATGATAATTATGAAACGAATATTTTTTCCGTTGATTGGTATGGCTCTGATCCCCGGGTGGGCAATTGTTTTGGCTCCTAGGTCTCATTGTGAAATTGGAAGACACCGGTTGGCCGCACCCTTTTTTAAAATGATTACATTCATTAGCTAACTTTGCATCTCGGAAAAGGTATTAATTGTACCATAAAAATCAATAAATATAAGTTAATTAAAATAGTGGAAGTTTTATTCAAAAAATTTATTGTACTGATATCATATTATCTGTAGCTGCACACACACAAGCACATTTAATTTTAGAATCAGTTTAATGAGACAAATGTACCCTATCACACTTTTCTACATTTTTTTTAAAATCATGCTTGTGAAGTTCTGATCATGTTAATTTCAGCCAATTTGCAACTGTATGTATTTATTTTGGTTTTCATGCAAGAAAAACCTTGCTCAAAAATGCATATTGACTCAAATATAGAGAACATTTTCTGTCTTAGTGAAACGCAAGAAAACTCTCTAAGGCCCGCATATGACCCGCTGGTCTTTATTTGCTGACCCCTGTCCTATAATATTTTATGCATTAATGTTTGATGTAATTATGTATGTCAAAAAAGAGTTTTCAAAAATTATGTAACTTTTTTTATTGATATTAATTAATTAGAATTCTACGGCTTTCCATTTGTGTTTCAGAAGTTGTAAAAATAACATTAAAATATTTTTCAGAAAATTCCTTTTTGGTTTATTTTTTTATCTAGGGCTATCTTCAAGCTTCTTTTGCGTTTTGAATTTTGATGAAGATATTAATGGATATACAGGATATATATGAATGTGAATATAACATATTTAAATTATTTTTTTTAAGTTACAGATCAAACAATTTTGTTTAATTTGAATGGAATTTTAAAAAGTAATTAAAAATCCATATATGTAAGTAGGTTTTCTATCTAAAAATTCTAGTAAAATCTATTCTAGGTATTCAAAATCCTACAAGAAGGAAGCTTGAAAACATGCCGTATATTTCCGTATATAAGACGATAGTTTTTGGATCGGCTTATATGGATCCGCTAATCTCGGTAAAAAACGAATAGTCTTGGGAAAAACGGTTTCTTTAACATTTTCCGTCAGCCACACCCATGTGATTTAAAACTTCACTTTTTGAGTGTTGTGATGCAACCTTTATTCCAGAAGAAAAAATAGTCACATAAATTCTTCAAATTCATTGTCAGAATCCGAGTCTCCGAATGGTTAATAAATTCACATTCACTCATTGCGATGTCTGAATACATATAATCATCATGCACAGCGAGGTTTCCCTCTAGGTCATAGCATAGGTTGATAATCACGTCCCCCACACCAATCTCTTTCTGCAATATTTTTTTTATTTAGAAAATGAGTAGGAAATATATAGACTAGTTTAGTGACTTACAAGGCAGCAAATGAATGGAAAAAATTGTGCTAGCTTTAGATATGGTTATCTATACATCTCTATACATCTATACATATAAATAAAATTGAAGTGTCTGTTTGTAATTTCAAATTAGCAGCTTTTTACTTAATGCACTAAAAGTATATACGGTACTCATAACAAAAAACCAATTTTTAAAATTTTTGTGTCTGTCTGTCTGTCTGTCTGTTTCGGCTAATCTCGGAAACGGCTGGTGCGATTTTAAAAATTCTTTCACTAATGGAAAGCTACATTAACGGGGAGTAACATAGGCTATATTTATTCCCGTATTCTTACGGGAACGGAAACTATACGGGTGAACGTGAAACTGAATGCCAAGATGAACGCCAAATTGAACGCCAAGCTGAGCTAATGAAGTCGTTGTTTTGGTTACTGGCGACCGATGCTCTTCATGAGACATAACAGTGTTACACGCACATCATAAATCGCTGACACGTGCCATAATTTTTTTTTTTTTTTATGATAGTTATCTCACTGTTCAGTTAAGTAGAGCATCGGCTGTTTCGGATGCACTTTTAAAAATAATAAATCAAGGCTTCGTAAGCAAAAAGCAATGCAAGAAACAAAACAATTGATAAGTTTTAATCCTTTCTCTTTTTTATTTACATTTTTAGTCACATTTAAACAATAGTTATTATTTGCTTAATATTTATATTGTAATCGAAGAATAATAATTTTCAAGGTATCTTTCATTTTTCTACCTCTCTGTTTTTCTTAATTCAAATTGTTCTTAATTTCTTAATTGTGAGTTTTTTTAATTCGTTATATTTAAGCTGTTTTAAACTTTTTAACAGCTGAACTTTAAGTATAATAATTAGAAATCGATGTTAAACATTGTTAGGTTTTTATTCATGAAAATATTTCAGATTTTGATAAAAAACATAGCATTTATGATGATGTTCACAATCTCAATATAAAAGAAGATTCGTGGTTGTGTGAAAGTTCCATTTTAGCACCTATAAACGACCAGGTTACTACGCTTAATCAGCGCATGTTAAATAAGCTTCCTGGTGAATCACAAACATACCTTTCCATCAATACAGTTTACAATCCGGATGAAACGGTTAGTTATCCAACAGAATTTTTATACAGTATAATTGTGCCTGGTCTACCTCCTCAAAAGCTAGAACTTAAGTTGGCGTTCCCATCATACTACTCCGTAATTTAAAACCCACCAAAACTTTGCAATGGTACTAGGTTGCGAGTAGTGTCATTGTAAAGAAACGTTATAGAAGGTCGTATAATATCCGGATGCGGAAAAGGTACGACAATTTTTTTTTTTTTAAAAATGGAGATATGGGGCATTTTTTTGTGGTTTTTAAATTTGTTTAGTACATTTTAAGAAAGATATGCTAAAATTAAAAAGAGAAAGAAATTATTATTACTAAAATGGGGGGAAAATGAGTAAAAATTGACAAAAAATAACAAACGGGGTTTATGTGCCAAAAGTTTATGAACAAATTTTAAATTTTTCCATTCTGATGTGTTCCTATGTTATTCATTTTTAAAATGACCTTCAGGGTAAGAGATATTTTTATTTTTACAAAAGCTAGAGCACTTTATCTTAGTTATTATATGAAATTGCTAAAAAAACAGTGATTATATTCACATAAGGGACTGTAAATTTTATATTAAAGCAGTGATTGAGATAAATCTGGAAGGTTAAAACAATCCTACTATTATACAAAATATACACAAAAAATTTCAGTTAATTATTTTCAAAACTTTTTTAGCAAGCGCTGTCCCCGTTTGAGAATTTTCAAAAAAAAAACAACATATTTTGGGTAAAACGCAATTTAAAGTATGACAGTAATGCTTTTTACTAAAATACTTGTAGTTTTTGTTCTAGTGAACGGAAAATAATAAACTTGGTATTTTTATAAAGCTAATAAGATGGTCTATAAAATGACATTATAAAAAAAATTGTCAATTTTTGGCAAAATTCACAATTTTAGGGTAGTTGAATACCTTAAGTTACTGACACTTGCAAAATGAATTTGTACAAAAACTAAAAATAGACAATTTCCAAATTTTGTTGTGGTAATAGTTTTATTTTGAAATATTTTGATTAATACACACACCCAGTATAATTTTTCTCTAAAAGAACAGTATGTGCAAATTTCCACGGCTTGTTCCGGCGATGTACGAATTGGTCAGTCGCTACGCATAAGTCTAAAAGCCGAGCCCTTGATGCATGACATTTTGCACGTATCTACAAAATCCACTGATTTAAATAACGTAAGCTGGGATGAATAATATTTCCCATCCTTTACATTAGTGTGATTTCTGACCGTGATTTAACCTTTAAGAAAAATAAAGAGCTATTATTTAGGTATCCTTGTTCAGTTTTAGTTTTCACACAATACCACATAAAATTCTTTATACTTCAACTGTCCCCAAGTTCTTACATCATCGTTTTTGTTCTCTGCTTTGAAAAAAGAGTATATTTAAGGTTCAGTAACCCTTTATTTATTTCAAATTTGAAAAGGAGACTTACTTTTGTAGGGGCAGTTTAAAAAACTCAGTATTTTTTACCTTAGGAATTTGGAGAATTGGATAGCGCATTGCAATCGTATATTCGGTAGTTTACCAAATGTGCGATTGCAAAGTGCTATCAGAGTAATTAAAGACTTTATTAAAAAGGAAAGGTTTTCAGAAAACGCATAGTTAAATGTTTAAGATTAAAATGATATTGAAAAATATAACCAATTACAAGGACGTCATAAGGCATGGGCCCGGGCCCAGGGCCTCTCTCTCGGTGTGAGGCCTCATTTCGTTCTCAACTCCGTCTTAGTAAGATCATGATCCGGTTAATTTTAATGAGGTCAAATATTATTCCCAAACATATTCACCGAAAAAAAGAGAATTTCAAACTGCATGTCAATTGGCAAAAGTGGTAAGACTGTATTATGTGATGACCGTTGTCCATGTCTGGACCTAGGCCCAATACCATAAACATTCATCCAACTCATTTAGTCGAAATACGGCCATCGGTTGAGCCGGTTTGTGCCTAGGTTTTTGAGCACCATAAGGTGCGTCGTGCACATTTATTAAA